>CAUOFW020004303.1:502580-522438 GCA_963454935.2 Ilex paraguariensis | reverse complement strand
ATAAAAAGAGCTCTATAGCTTACGATGAACTCTTTAGTTCATAAAAAGAGCCTTATAGCTCATGATGGACTCTACAGTTCATGAAAAGAGCTCTATAGCTCATGATGAACTCTTTAGTTCTTAAAAAGAGCTCTATAGCTCACAGTGAACTCTTCAGTTCATAAAAAGAAGCTCTAGCTCATAGCTAACTCTCCCAGTTCACTCAAATGGGCCCAGTAGCCCGAAAATAGAGACTATAACAAGATTGAAAATCACAAGTTCAAGAATCAACAGAAGAGTCAGTAACCATCAAATAAGAACAAAGACTCATATATCCAGTAGCAATACAAAAGCAAAAAGATTACAAGAGATATTCACAATTCTTATTCGCCCTTTAGACGTCTTCGGAGCTCAACAACTTCCTCCTTCAGGTGGGCATTTTCCTCTTTTAGCTATTCTCTCTCCTTTTGGGCTTCTGTTAGGAGATTCATAAGCTTCTGCCCGGATGAGGAGGGCAGTATTGTGGCCAGAGAAGATATAGATAAAAAAGAAGAGTGACTGGTAGGACCACTCTTACGTTTCTCGGAGGAAATACCAACGACCTTGTCCTCATCAGATTCAGAGGGACATGAATCAACAGAATCTGGGTAAGAAACAAAGTCCATAGCAGTACTGAACAGAAACAAGTTATCTGGTGTCACCAACTCAGTGTAGGGCACAAACTCAACTTTAATCATCTGATCAATTCGCATCTCTTCCAATAAGTCCAATTTAGGAGGACCTACTAACCAAATTAAATCCTACGATTAGGAAACCACATCAGGAGACCTGAAAAAATACAGGTTGCCAAGATGCTTACCTGAATAAGAATAGCTCCTCCAGGATCTGAGAACTTTACACTCTCTATAGTGCAGCTCTATGGTTCTCCAAGAGTCCCCAGTAACATAAAAGAAACGATGAGCCTATCCCTCAGGTGGAGAACGAAGGTCAAACACCAGACGCTGCAACTTGAAGTGCCTTCATCGAAAACAGACAAAACACGGGACCTCATCTTCTTCGACATAAAAAAAGTAAAAGAATTCTCTTACAGTGGGAAACTTGCCATCACCCTGCAAACGCCAAAACAGAAAGAAACTGATCATGATGGCCCACCCTTTGGGAGAGAGACAAGAAGGGCATAACCCATAATAAGCCAAGATATAACCAACGCCGGGATGAATAGGAAGACACAGCTCCATGTCCAATGCCCCCTCAAAGAAGCAAGTCTCCTCTTGAGGGAGATAATTGCAGGGCTCGTCAGAAGATGGGGCTCGAAGAGTTAATTCCACGTCAAGAAAGAACTTTTTCTTTATCCTGTCTAAATTTGAGGATGACAATGACGAAGGCACTAAGTACCGGGTCTGCCACTCCCACTCAATCCCAAAGGAGCTTTGTTCCCTAAACAAGGGGGAGATTAGGATATCCATTGAAGGATTCATAGAAAGTAAAGAAGGAGAAGAAATAGAAAAATAGTAAACCTTCAGGAATCAAGAAGAGATTCCGAAGTAGAAGAAGGGTCCAAAAAGTTATAGCCAAATCATAGAGACAACAAGCTTCAATGCAATCAAAGTATGCACAAAAATCAAAGTCGACAGACCTTTGGGTTTACTAATTAAAGAGGGTGGTTACGCTTTGTGAAAGGCAGTTGGGGAAGCACAAAAAAAAAAGAAAAAAAAAAAGAAAGGAAAGAGAAAAAAGAGGAGAGAGCTCTACTCGAGTGTCCAAAAATCCAGCCCCAATAGTCTTAGCATTTCCTTGATATTCCTCATCCATCTCAAGCAGTAACAACCCTCGACTGTCCAACAGAAGTTCAGTACAATAAGCTGCAATTTAACTTGGGAGATCAAATTTTGGCCCACAATAGAACTCGACAATCCTGGAAGACTCTCTGAGATTCCAAACATTCAAGCATTTGTGAGCTAAGTTTAGCTAGTATGGCTACATGGACCTTTCACGACAGCTCATTACTTTCAATTGACTAAGAGTTAAGCTCAGCTCGTATGACTACATGGACCTTCCAAGGCAACTCTCTACTTCTCAAACAACATCTAAGTTTTCGCTGCATCAAATCTGTCACCCTACACGAAGGATTCTAGCTGACCTCAACATCAAGTTGCACATTCTCTTCGACCCAACACAAGTATAACACTCTCGTAAAGTCAGATCTCAATTCTGTTCTTCTAAAGGGAGCTCAGGGAGCCAGTAGGCTCGCAAGTTCAAACAGATTTGCTTTCAAAAGAACTTTGTTCCCCTTAAAAAAAATGGGGGGCAAGGAAAGGATATAAAGTAAAAACAACACAACTTAAAAGCAAAATTAACAAGTACAAATATAATGAAGAGGAGTTGTGAATTAATTGTGCTATTCAAAAACAGAAAAGTGTTACATTGCATCTCAGATTTACAAATTTTTCTCAACCCTAAGTTCCTGATGGGGGAGTAGTTGAAGGACTCTACAGTTCAGCAGGAGGAATCTCAGCAGCAGGAGCAGGAAAAGAGCCTGGAATTTCAGCAGAGGAAGTAGCTGGCAAGTTCTCCATTGAAGGCTCTAAGAGGGAAGGGGCTAGGAGCTAGAAAGACGGAGTTTCTGTGAGCTCTGGAGAAGGCAGGGGAAGAGGAACCCCAGGAGTTTCTGATGTAAGGACATTGACCTCTGTAGATGGCGAGTCTAGGGCCAGAGCATAGGAGACGAGGTAGGCAGAGAAAAAGGGCACCCTCAGAAGTAGGAGGAGGCGTGGTGTTAACCTCAGGATCGGCCACCTCTGTCCCCTCCTCAGCAGGGGGATCAAAATTGAAATCTTGCCCAGGATAGAGCTCCTTAGCTCTATCTTGAAAGACAAGCCACTTGAAAGGCAAGCCACTCGGAAGCCCACTGAGTGATGACGTCATCAGCTAACTTGGCAATTAAACTGTCTTTCTCCTTACCTGCTGTCCTCTCCATCTCAAGCTCTTCCTGCAGAGTGTCATTTGTTTCAGCCACGAGGTCATATTCTCTCTTCATAATTTGGTAAGAGCTCAAAGCCTCTAGGGACTCTTGATTGACTTTGAGCCATTTTTCTGCCTGAGCTCCCCAGAGACTTTTCTAAGCTCATCCTTAGCTTTTCTAGCCTCTTTCTTATAACTCTTGCTTTCACTCTCAATCCTCTCTTTCTCTGCTTCCAAATCCTTGTTTAGTGAAGTTTGCTTCTCCATTTGCTCCTGCAAGTCATGGATCTGATCTTTGAGGTCGTTGTTTTCAAAGGACAGCTCAGCGACCTTAAGCTCGTAAGCCTTAGAAGCCTGAACAGAATCCTCCACAGCTTGAATCCTTTTTAGTAGCCCACTAATGTGGATGGCCATCTGAAAACAAACCCAACCCAGGAGAAGCTCAGTTCAAAGCGGTCGAATAAAAAAGGAACATATGTATATATATACAGTAAAGCTTATGGAAGTGGCTGCAAAAAGGGCAGTAGAAATGGAACTCTCAAGTGGCATAGTGGAAGCCGACTGGATATCAGATTCGGGGAGGATGGAAGCAATGGCCTCCGCTGCTCGCTTTACGTTGTCAATTAGGGAACTCGAGCTTGTCTCGGCATTTCCCCCTCTTTCACTCTTGCAAATCTTCGAATGTTTCAGAGAAGGTCCCTCAGAGGTACTAGGGGGAATAGCTCTCAGTAGAATGCGAGAAACCACCTCTAAAGCCTTCCCAACCTTTATTGAAGAAAGTGGAGTAAGGGGCAGGTCTGGCTTAAAGCCCCCGCTAGAGGGGGGCAGCCTAGTTTCCTAGAACAAAGAGGTATGTATAGTCTTTGGGGAGACAAAGGTGGTTTGGGGTCCCACTGGAGTCACCTCTAGCCTTAGAACTTTGGAGGCTAAACTCCCTAACCTAGCCTCAGCCTTGCGTTTGCCTCCATTTCGGTTCTTTCTCATCAAAGAAAGCTTAGCATTTCGATCCTTTGTGGTTGGTTCCATCAAAGAATAGCTTGAAAACTCAAGAAACAACCAACATGAGAAGAGAGAAGGGGTAAGTAAAAAAAAAAAAGAGAGGAAGCGAAGGAACGTTACCTGTTACCTTCTCAGCTCCGACAATGGAGAGTGGAATGACGACTTCTATCATTACCTCTGGAAGGTTGAACCCTTCCCTTACTAGAAGCCAAAGCTTGATGAGATCAGAATATTTTTCTGGTTTACACTTATCCAACTTCAACAGCACCTGCTCATCTTCAGCACTAAGCTCAGGTCGAACACCTAAAAAGTAAAATGGGGCAGGACAAGGTCAGAAGAGCTCTCCAAATCTAAGCATGGGTAGTTTGAACAAGGACTTACCCAAGTTGTCAAGGGCAGACCAGACTCTAGGAATAGGGAGAGTATCTGTCTTATCAGCCGGGTTGTACTCCCAATGCTCTCCCCACACAAAGAAGAAAAGTTTTCTTTAGCCCTTGTGGGAGTTCGAGAGGTCAGAAATAATCTGTTTAGCCTTTACCCGTTTGAAAACATACAAGAAACCATCGGTAGGGGTATACTTAACATTGAAAAGTTTCATTAGTAGGGAGATAGTGGGAACACCGAGCTAATGTAGCTTGAAGAAGACAAGAAGGCCCACTAGGACACCCCAGAAGTTGGGAGATAGTTGAGCTGGACAGACGTTGAAATATTGAAGAACGCTCTTGACAAAAGGATATAAGGGAAAACGTAGACTGTTCTCAATGATAGCGATAAAGAAACAAACATTCTTATGAACTTGGGAGACATATGGGGTAAACTTGTCTGGGCACCAGAATTGAACTCCTAGGAAAAAACCGTAGCGAGCACTAAGGACCTTCATTAAAGAGGGGTGAACCTCACTGGGGCTTGCGAGCTCAGTAGCTCTAAAGGCAGCCCCTGCGCCTTCGGCACCGCCTGAAACACCAACTCCACTTACCTTAGTCTTGCCTTTGTTAGAATTTTTGGGCGTAGGGGAGGCAGGTAGGGAAGTTTCCTCGGTGTTGCCCCCAACTTTAACATAATCAACACCAGGGAATTTATCGATTTCCTCACCTACCTCGCCTAAATCCGAGTTATCGTTGGCAGACCTATCCCCCAGGAGGGAAACAAAGGAAGGGGTGGCTTCGGAAGAGGTAGACATAGTGGGGCATGAAAAAGAGAGCTTAAAGGTGCGGTAAAAAGGAGGGATATTTGCGAAACACTCCCTAAGGGTTTGGGGAGCAACACAACAACTCCCAATGAGGAAGACCCTAGCGGTCGAATATGGGTCCAAGAAAAGGGAAATTCGAGACAACGATCGACCTCGGTTTCTAAAATAGCAAAATCGAAAGGTCCAAAAATACAAGAACCACCTCAAGTCTAAGGGATCCAGAATGAAGAGTCAAACAGAGGATAAAAAACATACCTAGGAAAGGTGGAATAGAGGGCCAAAGCCAGAATCAGGGGGTAGAGAACAAGTCTCGTCGAAACCTCAAATTGAATTAGGAAAAATCGTTTCCTCAGCGAAACCCTAGTGGCACCAGAGAAATCAAAAAATTGAAAGTCGAAGGAAGAAGAGAGGGAAAAAGGTACAGAGAGGGAGTTTAAATGATAGAATGAATCGTTCCCCCTCAATTCGAAAGCATTTAAAGCTAACGATATAGAATGGAGAACATGCACGAGAAACTAGGCGGTGAAATAATTGCCTAAAATTGTCAAAAATCTGTTCACACGTAAATTGAGGTATGCATCAGGAGGTCAGGTCTGTTTAGGCCTCAGCTCAGCCCCTACTCAAGTTCACTTGGAGTAAGGGCTGGGGGGCAACTGATAGTACCCAGAGTAATTTTCAAAGCATGAGGTCAGACTAGGAGGTCAGACCAAGAGCAGGTCTGAAAATTGAGTCAGGGAAGACACGCAGAGCCCAAGTCAGAGGTAGATCTCTTTCCCCCCAGGCGCGTCAACAACGTAAGTGATAAGGAAACAACTGAATGATAACATAAAGTTGTTAGGTGGCAAAGAGCCATGTTCAAGGCGTAAAACCCTTGATCAGCCAAGATCTTCTCCTAAGATTAAGGAGAGTTTCTCGGATAAATAGCGAGGATCTCAGAGTAGATCCCATAAAACTTGAAACAACCCTATAAATATTACGTAACTCTCCCAAAGGGAGGGGGACCTAGGTTGATCATTTATCCAACCCTGTGAATCTTCTGAAAGAATAATAAAGAGAAAATGAGCAAGAGTCTTCGTTAAAAAGTGAATTAACCAAGCTTCTGGGCTGATGAGCCACTATAATTCTATTGTATCAATTCTCCAATTTCCCATCCATTGCTCTTTCAAGCCTTGTAGCACAGATCCTAGTAATCGGGCGCTGATCGTTCCATGTGCTAAATATCATAAATTTACACCATCAAAAGGCTTTCATTCACTTTAGATTTTTATTGGAGATGACAAAAGGGTATTTTGTCGGGACCTTTTAGGACTTGGAAGTGTGAGATTTGGACATATCTTATCCTTTCTTTGACTGGATACCTATCACTAATTAGACATTCATCTTATAATCTGATTTAACATATTAAAATGATGTCTTAAGTAAAAAATTTCAATAAAAAAATTTAATATTTGTAGTTATAATAACACTATTGAACCGTAATATTATTACATTATCGTGTCAGTAAATTAAGTTAACTTCTTTTTAGGTACAAATATCATCACTCTTTATACATTTTCATTTGAAAGTAAAGGACACGGTTAACACATTGAAAAATATTTTTTAATAACATATCGAAAAATGAGCCTTAGCCATTGATCTTAAACATAAAATAGTGACAACCGGGCTAGCTTTTGTAAACTTTAACTAATTTTTTTTTTAATCTGGTTAAAGATGAACTATTCACGTCAAGACTAGAGAATTCTTTGAGGATAAATCCCTTATAATTTGGCCCTAAGAGAATTGCCAAATTTTGAAATTAAAATATCTTAATTTACAGTTCATCTTTATTTATCTATAAGCTAAGGGTTAAAGAGTTTGATTGAAAAAATATTTATTACAATAATGATACCACGTCAGCATTATCATGTGATATCACAAACTAATAATATGTGAACAAATAAGAAAATGGACCCTAACTATCATTCCATGTAAATTAATAACTATCTAAGTAGTGTTCATTTTATCCATTTGATATTTTATTATTGATCGATAATACTATGTGATAATACTGACATAATATCACCGTTGTGTTGAATATTTACTCGGATCGAAGATACACAAGAACTGAGCTAGGAAATCTTCATTTTGGATATACAAAAAGCAACAGACACAGCTTATGTGGAGGCTGGTCTCTGCAACAAGACTTTGCTGTGGTCTTTCTCTTGAATTTACCAGCAGATATTCACACTTGTTCCCTCCTCTTAGTGTTTTGTTTGAAGGTTAGAAATTAGAAGGGCCAATCCAAATCAAAATATTTAGTGCTTGAACAATTCTTTTTGGCATGCAAAATAGACTTGGACAGAAAAAATTCCAACACGATTTGAATTCGGACAATTCTCAGGTTGGAACTTCGAGTTCTTAGATTTTAATCCTAACCTAATTCAAATTTAATTGCGGGTTTTATATTTTCGATTGAGCCAGAGCTGACCTATTAACCATCCAATTTGCCCGAATTGCTCCCCCAATATAGCTTCTATCTTTTACTATTCATGACAATCCTACAGTACTGAATCAACACCTTTGCGGATTTTATACATAGCCTGTTTTTTTAATGGGGCTTAGGGCTTAGAAGAGCAGGTCCTATCTTTACCTTTTTTCATATCTAAATTTAAATTTTACTAAAAAAGTTCTAAAAACTTTCTCTAATCATACTCAAACCCAAATCAAATTAAGGCAGACTAAAAATTTTACTAAAATCAAGGGAGAGTAGAATTTTTACTCAAATCACTATTAGTTAAATTTTATTCTATTTTAAAGATTTAATAATCATATTTCACCCTATTTTAAATTTGAGTTTGTCCATTAAAATTATTTATATCAAATCAAACTTTTTACTTAAATGTTAACTTAAATTTGAGTAAAAATTTGAGTCAAACTTAGAGAATGACGATATTTTAAAGAGTCTTCCAAAACGTCTCTAAAACCTTTTTTTTTGAGCAATCCCACTTTTATCATTCAGTTAATACATCAGTTTCACACGATTTAAAGGTTTGAGTCATTTAAAGTAAGTTTATTTTTTCACATTTTCTCTTTAAACAAAAGCAAAAGAAAAGGAAAATNTTACACGATTTAAAGATTTGAGTCATTTAAAGTAAAAGTTTATTTTTTCGCATTTTCTCTTTAAACAAAAGCAAAGGAAAAGGAAAACAAAACTAGTAAAAAAGAAAAGGCCAATAATAACAACATTTCATGACATAAAAGTAGAAAGAGGCAAAATGATAAGCTGATCATGTTTTTTTTTTTTTCAATCATGAAGTTGTGGCAATATAGGGTTGTTGGATCATAGCAATTTGATAGAGATGTTTAATGGTTAGACCATCCTTTTGCTAAGAAGAACTCGATGTACCCAACTAGGTACAGTGTATCATTATTAAAGAGGGTGTTAGGATGTTATCTTTCAACATTAGGTGGTGGAGCCAATTATTAGTCTAGATCCTCCATGATCAATGAACCATCATTAACCCTTGCTTCCACTTAAGATTTCGATTATCCTATGAATCCAAACTATTATGTCAGTACTCTCTTTGCAAGAAAGTTACCGAACAGACCCCTGCAGAGTCCAATGAAGCGTGCTCAAAAAGTGGAATTAAGAAGAGTTTAAATAAAGCAAGACTTTATTCTCTGAAGATCAAGTTTTATCCAAACAAAAGTGGATAGCTAGGCAGCCAATAAGAAAATCACCCAAATTATAGGTTCATATAAAAAACATGTGACCTAAAGTACGGTAAACAAGAAAAGAAGTATGAAAAGATTCCTATATGAATTAAGAAATATTTAGCTAAAAGAGAGGTGTGCCACTTAGAGCAACTCTAATTGACTCAACAAATGCCTTCTTTTAATTATTTTGCTGAGCCAATCCAAAAAATTTCTCTCCAACCGGCTTTATTCCACTGGCTATTTTGCCTCCGCCCATTCTCACTCATCACTTCTAACTAGCAAGGTTCTCTCTCTATTTGCCCTTTGCGCAAATTTTGGGATTGTTCTTCATCAGAGCTCGTCTTTCCTATGGTTTCACCATCGTCTTTATCAGAGGTCGTCTTCACCCGGTATAGATCTCTCTCTATCTCTTTCTCTCTTTTTGTGTGCTTGATTCGAAGAAACCCTAATGCCCAAATAGAAACCTGAGATGATTTTGATACCTCAAATAAAGAAATCAAGAGCTCAGAAAACCACTGGTCGTTTTTGTTGGTGTTGAAAGCATGTTCTAGAATGGGTTGATCAAGGAATGCAGATACATGGGTTGATGAGGAATTTTGAATTGGGTTCTGATGTGTTTTTGCAGAATTGTTTAATTTGTATGTACATCAGACACATATGTGCTAAATTTGTCTGTCAAGTGTTTGATAAATTTTGAACCAACCCCCCCCCCCCAAATTTTGAAAAGCCCCTAATAAATTCTGAAACCCCTAATAAATTCTAAAACTCCCATAAATTTTGAAAACTCCCTTAGTTTTATGTATAATAGAATATTTACATTTAGACCCCTAAAAAATATTACTGTAAGTATTTGGAAAAATCTTAATTTTATGAGATGTATTGTGCAATTAATTTTTGTTATTTAAAGTGGATGAATGTTAAATTGCCATTAAGTTGTATTATTTAAATTTTAATTAGAATTATTATTATAGTATGATTTTGATTGGGTTGATTATTATACATGCTTTGAGTTGAATTTTTGAATTATATTATGAAAAATTAGTTAAAGTTAGTTGAAGTAATCAACTAAAATAGAGAGTGTGATTGAAGTGAATTTGAAAAAGTGGATAGCTAAAATAGAGAATACAATATTTAAATATATTTTGAATAACTATTTTATTGAGCGTGGTTGAAGTTGCTCTTAGTACAGTCAATGGTTAAAACCCTAGAAGAGAGTACAAACCACTATAAGTATCAGATAAAACTTAAGTCTAAGGGTGTATTTGTTAACCTAAATTCAACCCTTAAAATGAATATATTCGGTACTTATTAAATAAGCTCGTTTGATAACTAAAATTTAACCTGAATTAATATGTTAAGTACTTCTTAAAAATAGGCTACAATATTAAATAGGAGATCTATTACTTAATTCTGAAAGTTGAAAACACTAAGCAAAACTATCTTTAATAATATTTATAATATGACAATTATACCTCAAAATATTTTATAATCCTATAATTAAAACTCTAATTAGTCTTCTTTCAATAACTCCTAACTCATTTATCCTCCTTGCCGGTCGTTTTCTTCAATGACAGGTAAGTCTTTTTCAACCATCAACTTCCCTTGTCTTCTTCTTCTTCATTTTTTCTTCTCTTGTTTGATGCAAACATGCATACTACAACACGCATACTTCAATACATATATATACATATATACACACTTCACTTATTCTGCATATTTTATAAATATTTTTAAATTGAAGAGTGAAAAGGTAAAACTGAAAATTAATTTATTTTCGTGAGCTCTGTGTAGTTATTAGACAGTTTGATTTAATTCAATACTTAAATTTCAGTGGGTACCAAATAATCCACAAATTTAGTATTCAACTTTCAACTTTCAGTTTTTAGATTTCACCTTTTAGTTTTATCAAACACCACCTTATTTCCCTTCAAAATTGCTTGTTTATTCTCAGAATCTTTATTGACTTATACATAGTTTGTGGCCGGTCAACCCTTGGTCTCTGACAATTTGATCGTTTTGCAAGCATGAGGTGCACTTTTGATCATTTCTTTCAAAACTACACACCGTCTTTTCGACACTTTCAATTCAAGATACAAGATTTTTCTTTCCTACATAAACTAAAGTTGTCCATAGGCCAGACCAAACAGGGCCTGATCTTGCACAGACATGTTCCACGGAATGTCCAATGAATTATGTATACAATTACAAATTTTGCCCACATACTATNCAAACAGGGCCTGATCTTGCACAGACATGTCCCACGGAATGTCCAATGAATTATGTATACAATTACAAATTTTGCCCACATACTATGGCCTTTATGGTTGTTGGATGGGTTACAATAGTTAAAATAACCACTCGACTGTTGGGAACCTTCCCAAAGGAAAACATACTTATATTTGTTGTGTTCAATCATGCTGGACCCATCGGCCAGCACCTAAAGCCCAAGCCTATGCCCATATATGGCCCTATATGAAACAGGCAACTTAAATCAAAACTTTATGGTCCATTACAATCTGGTTAGCATGGTTAGGGTGAGATTGCTAGTATAATAGTCTATTCTATCATTACTGTCACATGATATTATCGTCTCAACCTTCTGCCCTGCAATCCTCAAAGGGAGCCAACTGAAGTAGAAATGAAGGCCAAGATATTCTCCAAAATGGCAAAAAAAACTAAGTCAATCTCAGAATTATAGAGTCCATCGGCATCATTAACAATTCTCTCTTTAAACAATGAAGAAGAATATAACAAGAAGATGAAGAAGGCGACAAAAGTATGGAATCAAAATTGGGAAAATAATAAGGCGATCTCTAAAAAAGGGAGACAAATAACTAATAGAAATCTTGAAAATGATAGTACCCGCTCTTAGACTGAATACAATGTGCGTCACATGCCCGATCTAAAGAAACATTCTTATGGACCTGGGGGACATATGGAATAAACTTATTCGGGCACCAAAACTAAACTCTTCGGGAAAAATCGAAACAAGCACTAAGGACCTTCATTAGAGGTAGACTAACCTCACTGGGGCCTGCGAGCTCAGCAGCTCTAAAGGCAGCCCTTGCATCTTCGACACTGGCTAAGACACCAACTCCGCTCACTTTAGTCTTGCCCTTACTAGAATCTTTGGGCGCAGGGGGGCAAATAAGGGAGTTTCCTNGACACTGGCTAAGACACCAACTCCGCTCACTTTAGTCTTGCCCTTACTAGAATCTTTGGGCGCAGGGGGGCAAATAAGGGAGTTTCCTCGGTGTTTCCCTCGACTTCAGCATAATCAACCCCAGGGAACTTATCAATTTTCTCATCTACCTCGCCTAAGTCCGAGGTGTTCTCAGCAGTCCTATCCCCCAGAAGGGAAATAGAGGAAGGGGTGGCTTAAGAAGAGGTAGACATGGTGGGGCAGGAAAAAGGGAGTCAAAATGTACGATAGAGGGGAGGAATATTCGTGAAACACTCCCTAAGGGTTTGGAGAACAACACAACAATTCTCAATAAGGAAGACCCTAGCAGTCGAATAAGGGTCAAAAAAAAANGGGTGGCTTAAGAAGAGGTAGACATGGTGGGGCAGGAAAAAGGGAGTCAAAATGTACTATAGAGGGGAGGAATATTCGTGAAACACTCCCTAAGGATTTGGAGAACAACATAACAATTCTCAATAAGGAAGACCCTAGCAGTCGAATAAGGGTCCAAAAAGNCGCCTAAGTCCGAGGTGTTCTCAGCAGTCCTATCCCCCAGAAGGGAAATAGAGGAAGGGGTGGCTTAAGAAGAGGTAGACATGGTGGGGCAGGAAAAAGGGAGTCAAAATGTACGATAGAGGGGAGGAATATTCGTGAAACACTCCCTAAGGGTTTGGAGAACAACACAACAATTCTCAATAAGGAAGACCCTAGCAGTCGAATAAGGGTCAAAAAAAAAGGGAAATTTGAGATAGCGATCAACCTCGGTTTCTAAAATAGCAAAATTGAAAGGTCCAAAAATACAAGAACCACCTCAAATTTGAGGGATCTAGAACGGAGACAAACAGAGGGTAAAAAACATACCTAGGAAAAGAGGAACAATAGGCCAAATCTAGAATCGGGGGCAAAGAGCAAATCTCATTGAAACCTCGGATTGAATCAGGANAAAATAGCAAAATTGAAAGGTCCAAAAATACAAGAACCACCTCAAATCTGAGGGATCTAGAACGGAGACAAACAGAGGGTAAAAAGCGTACCTAGGAAAAGAGGAACAATAGGCCAAATCTAGAATCGAGGGCAAAGAGCAAATCTCGTTGAAACCTCGGATTGAATCAGGGAAAATCGTTTCCTCAGCAAAGCCCTAGTGGCACCAGCAAAATCGAAAAATTGAAAGTCAGAGAAAGAAGAGAGGAAAAAAGTACAGAGAGGGAGTTCAAAGGATGGAATAAACCGCTCCCTCTCAATTTGGAAAACATTTAAGTTAACAATACAGAGTGGAGAACGTGCACGAGAACCTAGGAAGTGAAATGATTGTCTAAAATCGTTAAAAATCTGTTCGCACGTAAATCGAGGTCTACATTTGGAGGTCAGGCCTGTTTAAGCCTCAGCTCAGCCCCTACTAAAGTTCACCTAGAACAAGGGCTNTGAAATGATTGTCTAAAATCGTTAAAAACCTGTTCGCGCGTAAATCGAGGTCTGCATTTGCAGGTCAGGCCTGTTTAAGCCTCGGCTCAGCCCCTACTCAAGTTCAACTAGAACAAGGGCTGGGGGGGGCAACTGATAGTACTCAGAATAATCTCTAGGCATGAGGTCAGTCCAAGAGGTCAGACAAGCAGGTCTGTAAAAGAAGTCAGAAAAGACAAGCAGAGCCCAGGTCAGAGCTAAGAGCTCCCCCCCCCCCACCCAGGCACGCCAAAAGCGAAAATGATAAGGAAATAACTGGATGATAACATAAATCTGTTAGGTGGCAAAAAGTCATATTGAAGGTACAAAATCCTTAACCAGCCATGATCCTCTTCTAAGATTAAGGAGAATTCCTCGGATAAATAGCAAGGATCTCGGTACAGATCCCATAGAACTAAGAACAGCCCTATAAATATTATGTAACTCTCCCAAAGCGAGAGAGAAAAAAACTCTAGTAACATATACTCTATCTAATAAACCTTCTGAATGATGAATAAAGGGAAAAATGAGCAAGAATTTCTATTGAAGAGTGGATTAGCCGAGCTGCTGAACTGGTGAACCACTATAATTCTATTGTGTCAATCCCCCAATTTCTGATCGATACCAGTCCTTGCACTTTCGAGCCTTGTAGCTCAGATCCAGATAGTCAATTACTAATCATTTCATCTGCTCATTATTTGCACCACATTGATTTACACCATTATTTTGTAACTACATTATCCATATAAAATATTTAGTACATATGTAAAAAACCTCTTTTAAGTGATGTGATCGAACCTTCCGCTTCTCTGTCTCACTCACAAGATACATATATAGTGCCTTTGTGCAACCCACACATACAATCACTTCCACTCCATGAAAGCCACAAACCCATTTTTCAACAACCCAACCCTCCAACTCTTACAACAATGCAAAAACATAGACACCCTCAAACAAGTCCATGCCCAAATGCTCACAACAGGTCTGATCCTCCACACCTACCCTCTCAGTCGCATCCTTCTTTTATCCTCCACCCTAGCCACCTTATCCTACACATTAGCCATCTTCAACCAAGCCTCTCACCCGACCATCTTCATCTTCATCTTCAACACCCTCATCACATCTCTCACAAGCCATCCACAGAATGACCAAACCCACGTAGCCTTCTCTCTCTACTCTCGCATTCTCACTCATACCAACCTCAAACCCAATGACCATACATACCCATCTCTATTCAAGGCTTGTAGATCGCACCCATGGCTCCAATATGGTCGAGCCTTACATACCCATGTCTTGAAATTTTGTGAGCCCTCCTATTATCACTTTGTTCAAGCCTCATTGCTCAATTTTTACTCCATAATTGGCAAAGTGAGCATTTCAAGGTACCTTTTTGATCAAGTCAGTCACCCTGATTTAGCTACATGGAATTCTATATTATCTGCTTATGCTCGTAATGCTAGTGTACATTGTGTTCACAATGCCATTAGTAGTGATGATATTGACAATACTGGTTTGTCATTAGAAGTTCTGTCCTTGTTCAATGATATGCAGAAGTCTCTGGTTAGGCCTAATGAGGTTACCATGGTAACTTTAATCGGTGCTTGTGGTAATTTGGGTGCATTTGGACAAGGCACATGGGCACATGCTTATGTATTAAAGAAGAGTCTCAAATTAAACCACTACATAAGCACGGCTTTGATTGATTTCTATGCAAATTGTGGATGTCTCGGACTTGCATTTCAGTTGTTTGGTCAATTGCCTGATAGAGACACATTGTGTTACAATGCAATGATTAGAGGGTTTGCAATTCATGGTCATGGGAACGAGGCACTTGAACTTTTCAAGAAAATGAACCTTGATGGGTTGCTTCCTGATGCTGTGACAATGGTAGTTATAATGTGTGCTTGCTCACATGTTGGGTTGGTTGACCAAGGTTGCAAGTATTTTGAGTGTATGAAGGTGGAATATGGACTTGAGCCAAAAATTGTGCACTGTGGGTGCCTAGTGGATCTTTTAGGTTGAGCCGGGCGGCTTAAGGAGGCTGAGGAAAAGGTTCGGACAATGCCCATGAAGCCTAATGCAATTTTGTGGAGGTCTTTGCTAGGGGCAGCTAGAGTTCATGGCAATTTAGAGATAGGTGAACTTGCACTATCCCACTTGACACAGTTAGAGCCAGAGATTAGTGGGAATTATGTGCTTTTATCTAATCTGTATGCAAGCATGAATAGGTGGGATGATGTGAAAAGGGTGTGAAAATTGATGAAAGATCATGGGGTTCATAAAACGCCTGGAAGTAGCTTGGTCGAGACAAATGGTGCTATGCATGAATTCATTATTGGTGATAAAACATACCCACAATTGGAAGAGATATATGTGAAGGTAGAAGAGATGAATAGAAGATTGCAAGAACATGGTCATATGCCAAGAACCAGAGAAGTGCTGTTTGACATTGAAGAGGAAGAGAAGGAAGATGCACTCTCATACCACAGTGAGTGGCTAGCTATTGCGTTTGCACTCATTGCATCTGATTCCAGCTCACCAATCCGTATAATAAAGAATCTTCGAGTTTGAAGTGATTGCCATTCAATTACTAAGCTTATTTCAAAGATATATGACAGAGAAATTATAGTAAGAGATCAAAATTGATTTCATCATTTTAAAGAGGGGGCTTGTTCTTGTTTGGATTACTGGTGAGAGGCTTCCTAACATTTACAAGGTTCCCACAATCAAAAGTGATACACTAAAGCTAGCAGAGATGACTAGAAGATGCAAAGAATATGGTCATAGGCCAAGAACCAGAAAAGTAATATTTGGCACTGAAGAGGAAGAGAAGGAAGATGCCCTCTCACACATTCAGAGGCTGGCTATTCCTTTTGGATTCATTGCATCTGGGTGCATTGTACCAATCCTGAGTTATAAAGAATCTTCGGGTTTGTGATGATTGCCATGCAAGTAGGGAGCTTATTTCCAAGGTAGATGATGACAGAGAAACTATAGTAAGAGATCAAAATCGATTTCATCATTTTAAAGAGAGGATTGTTATTGCTTGGATTGGTGGTGAGGCTTCCTAACATTCAGTGTTCCCACAATAAAAAGAGAGTTATTTGAAGCCAGAATAGAAGATTGCAAGATTATGGCTGTAGGCCATGAACCAGAGAAGTGTCGATAGACACTGAAAAGGAAGAGAAGCAAGATGCACTCACATATCACAGTGAGAGGCTAAGTATTGCTTTTGGACTCATTGCATTGGATTCTAGTGCACCAATCCTAATACTAAAGAATCTTCAGGTTTGTAGTGATTAATGCAAGTACTAAGCTTTTTTTGAAGATATGTGACAAAGTAATTGTTGGGATAGGTGGCTCATATTCATAGTATGGAGAGTTACACTAGGTTCAAGGGGATAATGGGCTAGTTGTCGGAGTAGCACGTGCCTTGTGGATGCCCTAATTAGGGTTGTAACATATTTAAGTTAAGTTGCAACCCTAATTTAGGGTTGAATAAAAACAAGACAGCCGTCCTAGGATTGTGGACGTAGGCAAGTTATTGAACCACATAAATTCTTATATTCTTTTATTTTGTTTCATTGATTGTTCATTGCACACATGAATCACATCAGAAATGATAGGCGGATATTGAATCCATTTNGTCCTTGCACTTTCGAGCCTTGTAGCTCAGATCCAGATAGTCAATTACTAATCATTTCATCTGCTCATTATTTGCACCACATTGATTTACACCATTATTTTGTAACTACATTATCCATATAAAATATTTAGTACATATGTAAAAAACCTCTTTTAAGTGATGTGATCGAACCTTCCGCTTCTCTGTCTCACTCACAAGATACANTCAAGGTACAAAATCCTTAACCAGCCATGATCCTCTTCTAAGATTAAGGAGAATTTCTTGGATAAATAGCAAGGATCTCGGTACAGATCTCATAGAACTAAGAACAGCCCTATAAATATTATGTAACTCTCCCAAAGCGAGAGAGAAAAAAACTCTAGTAACATATACTCTATCTAANAGAATAAGGCGATCTCTAAAAAAGGGGAGACAAATAAGTAATAGAAATCTTGAAAATGATAGTACCCGCTCTTAGACTGAATACAATGTGCGTCNGAAAAAAACTCTAGTAACATATACTCTATCTAATAAACCTTCTGAATGATGAATAAAGGGAAAAATGAGCAAGAATTTCTATTGAAGAGTGGATTAGCCGAGCTGCTGAACTGGTGAACCACTATAATTCTATTGTGTCAATCCCCCAATTTCTGATCGATACCAGTCCTTGCACTTTCGAGCCTTGTAGCTCAGATCCAGATAGTCAATTACTAATCATTCCATCTGTTCATTATTTGCACCACATTGATTTACACCATTATTTTGTAACTACATTATCCATATAAAATAATAAGTACATACGTAAAAAAACTCTTTTAAGTGATGTGATCGAACCTTCCGCTTCTCTGTCTCACTCACAAGATACATATATAGTGCCTTTGTGCAACCCACACATTCAATCACTTCCACTCCATGAAAGCCACAAACCCATTTTTCAACAACCCAACCCTCCAACTCTTACAACAATGCAAAAACATAGACACCCTCAAACAAGTCCATGCCCAAATGCTCACAACAGGTCTGATCCTCCNTCCATCTGTTCATTATTTGCACCACATTGATTTACACCATTATTTTGTAACTACATTATCCATATAAAATAATAAGTACATACGTAAAAAAACTCTTTTAAGTGATGTGATCGAACCTTCCGCTTCTCTGTCTCACTCACAAGATACATATATAGTGCCTTTGTGCAACCCACACATTCAATCACTTCCACTCCATGAAAGCCACAAACCCATTTTTCAACAACCCAACCCTCCAACTCTTATAACAATGCAAAAGCATAGACACCCTCAAACAAGTCCATGCCCAAATGCTCACAACAGGTCTGATCCTCCACACCTACCCTCTCAGTCGCATCCTTCTTTTATCCTCCACCCTAGCCACCTTATCCTACACATTAGCCATCTTCAACCAAGCCTCTCACCCGACCATCTTCATCTTCATCTTCAACACCCTCATCACATCTCTCACAAGCCATCCACAGAATGACCAAACCCACGTAGCCTTCTCTCTCTACTCTCGCATTCTCACTCATACCAACCTCAAACCCAATGACCATACATACCCATCTCTATTCAAGGCTTGTAGATCGCACCCATGGCTCCAATATGGTCGAGCCTTACATACCCATGTCTTGAAATTTCGTGAGCCCTCCTATTATCACTTTGTTCAAGCCTCATTGCTCAATTTTTACTCCATAATTGGCAAAGTGAGCATTTCAAGGTACCTTTTTGATCAAGTCAGTCACCCTGATTTAGCTACATGGAATTCTATATTATCTGCTTATGCTCGTAATGCTAGTGTACATTGTGTTCACAATGCCATTAGTAGTGATGATATTGACAATACTGGTTTGTCATTAGAAGTTCTGTCCTTGTTCAATGATATGCAGAAGTCTCTGGTTAGGCCTAATGAGGTTACCATGGTAACTTTAATCGGTGCTTGTGGTAATTTGGGTGCATTTGGACAAGGCACATGGGCACATGCTTATGTATTAAAGAAGAGTCTCAAATTAAACCACTACATAAGCACGGCTTTGATTGATTTCTATGCAAATTGTGGATGTCTCGGACTTGCATTTCAGTTGTTTGGTCAATTGCCTGATAGAGACACATTGTGTTACAATGCAATGATTAGAGGGTTTGCAATTCATGGTCATGGGAACGAGGCACTTGAACTTTTCAAGAAAATGAACCTTGATGGGTTGCTTCCTGATGATGTGACAATGGTAGTTATAATGTGTGCTTGCTCACATGTTGGGTTGGTTGACCAAGGTTGCAAGTATTTTGAGTGTATGAAGGTGGAATATGGACTTGAGCCAAAAATTGTGCACTGTGGGTGCCTAGTGGATCTTTTAGGTTGAGCCGGGCGGCTTAAGGAGGCTGAGGAAACGGTTCGGACAATGCCCATGAAGCCTAATGCAATTTTGTGGAGGTCTTTGCTAGGGGCAGCTAGAGTTCATGGCAATTTAGAGATAGGTGAACTTGCACTATCCCACTTGACACAGTTAGAGCCAGAGATTAGTGGGAATTATGTGCTTTTATCTAATCTGTATGCAAGCATGAATAGGTGGGATGATGTGAAAAGGGTGTGAAAATTGATGAAAGATCATGGGGTTCATAAAATGCCTGGAAGTAGCTTGGTCGAGACAAATGGTGCTATGCATGAATTCATTATTGGTGACAAAACATACCCACAATTGGAAGAGATATATGTGAAGGTAGAAGAGATGAATAGAAGATTGCAAGAACATGGTCATATGCCAAGAACCAGAGAAGTG
>CAUOFW020004303.1:453031-501205 GCA_963454935.2 Ilex paraguariensis | reverse complement strand
TCCATTAACTAATGGCGATCACTACTCGATCCATGAACCAACACGAAGACAATCCTCCACAAGAGGAGGAGGTTGCACCTCCGCCTATCAACCCTGTTCCGGATATTCTAGCCCCGAATCCCCAACAAATATTGGAGACCATGCAGCAACTGGTTGCTCAAAACCAACAGTTACTGCAACTCATACTTGCTAGACAAGGAGGTGCACAACATGAAGGACCCCAAGGTGGAGCACCACAAGGAGGTGCACAACATGGAGGACCCCAAGGTGGAGCACCACACGGAGGTGCACAACGTGGAGNGTAGGTACACAACATGAAGGACCCCAAGGTGGAGCACCACAAGGAGGTGCACAACATGGAGGACCCCAAGGTGGAGCACCACACAGAGGTGCACAACGNGCCTTTGATCGGATTGGAGGATTAATTGATGTGTACGTAAGTTAGTCGAACACTATGACTGTTTAACAAAAAAAAAAAATATACCTTTTTTTATATCCAAATATGAACTGTACAAGCATATTCTTTGTTACTCCCACCACACTTACGACTACCAAAACTTAATTTGCTCTGATCTCGAGTTCTTCCTTTATATTCCTCAATAAGCAGACCATGGTAGCACCGCTTGGGGGAGGGGAGGGTATATCTACTTTTGACAGAAAAAACTTCTGTCATAAATTATATTAGATTGATCTCGTATTTAAATTTATGAATTAGAATTATGAATGAGTCGCCGACATGATCGAGTTATGTAACATATAAATGGTGTATAGNGTATCTCCAGGAGGATGAGGGTGAAAAACAAAACATGGGGCATGGAAGCCACTTCCATGATCACTCCAGAGGAGCCCCCAATCACTGGGNGAATTATGAATGAGTCGCCGACATGATCGAGTTATGTAACATATAAATGGTGTATAGGTGGATTTATATTATATATAAAGAGTTTATTTATATAAAATTCATTTATAGAGTTTAGTCCAAATTATATTGATTTCTTATTAANGTCTTTGATCGGATTGGAGGATTAATTGATGTGTACGTAAGTTAGTCGAACACTATGACTGTTTAACAAAAAAAAACAAAAAAATTATCTTTTTTTATATCCAAATATGAACTGTACAAGCATATTCTTTGTTACTCCCACCACACTTACGACTACCAAAACTTAATTTGCTCTGATCTCGAGTTCTTCCTTTATATTCCTCAATAAGCAGACCATGGTAGCACCGCTTGGGGGAGGGGAGGGTATATCTACTTTTGACAGAAAAAACTTCTGTCATAAATTATATTAGATTGATCTCGTATTTAAATTTATGAATTAGGATTATGAATGAGTCGCCGACATGATCAAGTTATGTAACATATAAATGGTGTATAGGTGGATTTATATTATATATAAAGAGTTTATTTATATAAAATTCATTTATAGAGTTTAGTCCAAATTATATTGATTTCTTATTAAATTGATACTTTGAGTAATAAAATCACGGATTTGCCAAATGGAAGATGAATTTGACAATTAAATCAAAAAATTGGTGGCCTTTGACTACCTTTCGGCCAATCGGATAGTACGGCAAGCACTCAAAAGATTCATACTGGTTATCTTTTCAAATCCAAAGATTTTTTTGTCTGACACGTGTGGCTTCCTCATTGCACACAGGGTCACTTTTCCATTTAATATACAAACCACAAAGAAGAAGAAGAAGAAAATTCAGGTTTAAATACTACTAGCAATTGTGGCACATTTTGAATCTGGCTGTGAAATGGGCAATGTTCAATGAAGAAGACGTTTCGCAAATGCACTTATAAGAGAAAGGGATTTCGATCACTTCTTTCCATACAAATAGTGTTTGGTGCATCTTTGAATTCAAATCACAGAAGATTCCTGGAAAATGAAGAGCACCAGCCGGCGAGGATGTATGGGGCCCAACAGAAAGTGAATGATTTGGGCGTACGATGGATCACTTTTAGGATCCACCTTTGGTACAGAAGGAGGTACGTTATCAAAATTTACAAGTGTTGCCATTTAAAATGTAAGTTGTGGAAGTTTATTCACAAAAAAAGAAAAGAAAAAAAAATGGTATCGATCGTAATAAAAATGTTTGGATCGATTTTAAAAAATTTATAATTCTTTGGGTCATATTATAATTTTCAAGATTTAAGTTACAATTTTTTAAAGGTCAAATTATATTTTTTTGGGTACTTGAGGATCTCAAATACCCCAAAAAATTTACAAAACAAACTTATAAGTGGTGATACAATGCTATTTTTTTTTTAGGATGCCGTAAACTTCTTTTAAAACATGATATATTCGTGGCATCTTGGGTTCTTATTATATAATTATGTTTAGTCAACTAAGTTATTAAATGAGTTTAGTTGATCAAAAGTAGATCGATTATGAGTATATGTCTTTTAGATTTAAATTCTTTTTAATATATATATTTTTAAATTTTTTTTGTGAATTATTTATGATAAATGAATATACAATTCATTTGTATATAATATCTTTTCCTTAAATACATTATAAATAATTCATCAAGAAAAATTAAAAAAAAAATTACTGAAGAGAATCTCACTCAATTACCTCTAATTATTTATAAATATGGACATTAATCAAAGGCTCAAAAGTCTATGGCCGCCCACGGGAGGGCATTTGGAAATAGGGTAAGTGTTAATCAATAAGATTAAAGAGTAATTAATCCATTTAAGACACAATAAAACCCAAAAAACAGTATCATATATATATAAACAGTGTCCAGGTTCATCCTCCCAAAATCTCCCACCTTTATTACCTTCATCCCTTAAAAAATCCAACATGAATCCCCCACCTGCCTCTCAATTCTGAAAATCACAAATAAGCTCTCTCTCTCTCTCTCTCTCTCTCTCTCTCACACACACACACACACACACAAACACACAAACCAACCAGCCCACCAGACATTCCAAAATTTGTGTTCCTGAAATTCCTCTGTCTCTCTCTCTCACAGACACACACACACACACACACACCAACCAGGCCACCAGCCATTCCAAAATTTTCATTCCTGAAAGACTGTCTCCTTCTCTCTCTCTCTCTCTCTCCCCCCAATATTGTAGTGCCCAATACCACTTAAACAAAAGCAGCGAAAATATTCATACTCCCCCCGTCCAATGGCGACCATGGCTGCCCTTTTCATCAAAACTCCAAATCCAACTCCCTCCTTTCCCAGAGCACAAAAAACCCATTTCACCCCATCTATCAATCTTTCTCTCTCTTCTGTCTCAAAGCCAAGAACCCACCCCAGAACCCGTATTTCTTGCGGATTGATTGACCCGGATGGTGGCAAACTCATTGAGCTCGTGGTTGATGAGTCCCAGAAGGATATCAAAAAGAGACAAGCTTTGTCTTTGCCCAAAATCAAGCTCTCGACAATCGATCTTCAATGGGTCCATGTGCTCAGTGAAGGTTGGGCAAGCCCGTTGAAAGGGTTCATGAGAGAGTCCGAGTTCCTCCAAACTCTTCATTTTAACTCGCTCCGAGTTGAAGACGGGTCTTTCGTCAACATGTCGGTGCCTATCGTGCTCGCCATTGATGATTCGCAGAAGAATCAGATTGGTGGGTCGACCAGTGTTGCTCTTGTTGATTCTAAAGATAACCCTGTTGCAGTTTTGAGCAAGTAAGTCCAGTTTGGATTATTACTATTTTTATTTTGATGTTCAAGTTTTAGCAATTTATATGAACTTGTTTTAGTAGGAATTGGAAGAACATCTCTAATTTTTATTTAAATCTTGATTGAAATTAAATTTGAGTAAAAACATGCCAAAAACAAGTTGGAGTCGTTACTCAAACTTATATTAAAGAGAGAGCTAAATTTTTTTCTCAAATTTTGAAATGATTTCAACCTCTAAATTTGGATTTTTCATGAGTTATTGGAGCGTTTTGTGTCAAATTAAATTTTTTATTTAAATTTGAATAAAAATTTAAAGCAATGCTATTATGACATAATGTACTAATCTAATTTGCTACCTAATTTATTATGATTTTGGATTGATGTAGACCCAACAAACATTGAAACATCCCAATCCCAATGGTTTTTGATAAGACTTTTGGAGTGATAGAGGAACCGTAGCAGTGGTTGGGCTGGTCACCCTTGTTCTTTATGAATATGTTTTAACCTAGCCACGATGACAATCTTTGAGTTCGAAGGAGTAATCATGTACATGACACCCCGAAAAATAAAATAATAAAAAAGGTGAATAATAGAGGTAGCAACTTGTGAAAATCAACCATTGTTTTTTTGTTTTTTGCTGTGTTTGGTCCCATGACTGTGATGGATCAGTTGTTAAAAACTCTATGATTGATCCCACTGTTTTTTGTCAACATTAACACAATAATTTGATTGCAATATTGATGATTTTACGAGCTCTCCCCCACTTTGCTTATTTTTATTTTATGCAAGAAATTTGTCGGAAATTGCCCTATTGATGATATTGGGTTTTTTGTGGAAAATTTGTGCATCAAATGTGTGACATAATTGTTTGAATTCAATCAGTCGACACATATTTTATAACTGAAAAATGGCATAATTCATTTTTTAATCTTTAATTTAATGACTTGACAACTGTTTCTCACCTTTTTGCTTTGTGCTTTGGGTGAAATTGTAGCATTGAGATCTACAAGCATAACAAGGAAGAAAGAATAGCGAGAACATGGGGTACCACTGCCCCTGGCCTACCTTATGTTGAGGAAGCAATAGCCAATGCTGGAAACTGGCTGATTGGAGGTGACCTGGAGGTGATTGAACAAATCAAGTATCATGATGGCCTCGATCGGCTCCGACTGTCCCCAGCAGAACTCCGTGAGGAATTCACCAGGCGGGGTGCCGATGCAGTTTTTGCTTTTCAGTTGAGGAATCCTGTGCACAATGGCCATGCTTTGCTTATGACCGACACGCGGCGTCGACTTCTTGAGATGGGCTACAAGAACCCTGTACTCTTGCTCCATCCGCTGGGAGGCTACACAAAGGCTGATGATGTTCCTCTTACTTGGCGAATGAAGCAACATGAGAAGGTTTGTATACTCTTATGTTCTGGTGCTTACTTAATTCCCATACATAGATTGATTTGTGGATGGGGTTCACATTAAGATGACAGCCATAGTGCACTTAGAGACATTATCTGCTCGGACTAGAGGTTAATTTGCCATAGTAGACTAGAGAAGCTTCATTCATGACATGCTTCCCCAGCTCTCTCCCGGGTTTTTACTGTTTCGACCATGTCTCTCTCTCCAAATACATAAACCAAAGATAGGAAGTGTTTGAAAGTCATCAGAGTGCACATTCTTGTTAGTGAACTAGAACACATTTGTCCACTGATTGTGATAATGATATATGGTGGAAGCTTGGGACCCCGGCCTTTGCTGATTTGGCTTTATTAATCAACCGTTTCCTCAGGTGCTTGAAGACGGTGTTCTGGATCCAGAGACTACTGTGGTTTCTATATTCCCATCTCCCATGCACTATGCTGGACCAACAGAGGTGCAGTGGCATGCAAAGGCTCGGATAAATGCAGGTGCAAACTTTTACATTGTTGGACGAGATCCAGCTGGAATGAGCCATCCAATCGAGAAAAGAGATTTATATGATGCTGATCATGGCAAAAAGGTACTGAGCATGGCTCCTGGACTTGAGCGGCTAAACATCCTCCCTTTCAAGGTATACAAACCACCCTCGTTATTGATACAACAATGTCACTTCTTTCGTTACATTTGTGGTGAAAATTCAAGTATCTAATTGCTCAGTGCAACTGCGCGCAGGTCGCTGCATATGATAAAACTCAGAGTAAAATGGCATTTTTTGATCCATCAAGGCCTCAAGATTTTCTCTTTATTTCGGGAACCAAGGTATCATTTTTCCACATATGCCTACCTCTTTGAATTCTAAAAGAAACAAGAAAACTATGGGAATAAAATGCATTACATTCAAGTATTCTAGATCTTGGTTGTGTTTCTGTGTTGGTAATGGTATATACATTGTTTCTGATTGCTTGCTTGCATATTGCAGATGCGAACACTCGCGAAGAACAAGGAAGACCCTCCCGATGGATTCATGTGCCCTGGTGGTTGGGAAGTCTTGGTGGAATACTATGACAGTTTGGCTCCCACTGAGAATGGCAAAGTGCTTGAACCAGTCCCAGCTTAAGAGATTGACTATGTTGACATGTATACTGTATGTTTGGGTGAAACCTTGAAGTTTACTCATCGCCAATGTGGAAATGGTTCCAATTTGGTAAAAATTCTCATGCCAGATCTCTAATAAATTCTGTTGAGGCATTGGTACAGAGACAACACTTTGCCAGAATTTGCGCTTAGAGCGCCAAAGATGGCAATGTTGAAATTGTGCACTTGTGTAAGTGTGCACATTGTATCATAGCATTATTGTGTATGTAAGAAGGAAATAAGTTGTTTTTCTTTTTTTGTTGGAAACAGGGGAAATCACTGGCCTGTCTCTGGCGATTAGAGGCGTGTTTATATTGCTTGACTTGTAAGTCTGAGTAGAACCGAGGACAAGGCAAACACCTTGGATTCAGTTTGTCCAAGTAATTGAGGTTTGTTTTACTAACCAACTATGTTTTTTGCTACCAAGACACTTGAACCCTCTTAACTTTAAGAAGGTAAAGTTTTAAGAAGTCAAAAAATACTATTAAACAAAAGGCTCGTTGGTAAGAAGGAAATACATTTGTGCTTGCCCCAAAAGCCGATGTTTGAAGCCTTTGCCTGTAGAGAAAGAAAACAATCAGTAAATCTCGAGTCAGTTCATAATGCTGCAAAGACATGCTTTAGGATCTAACTCAACCTACGAAAAAGCTTGCAAAATTTGTCGAGAGAGCAATCATAGCTAACAACCTGTGATAACGATAGCTACTCCACAAGAATACCCAATTAACAAGAACAACTATGCTCGACACAATGGAGCAACTCCTATATCCACAATTCGTGCATGAATACCCAATTAACCAAGTTAACACAGACCCAATTAAACGAAATCACAGTAAAACAGTAAGAATCATAAACAGTTTCACACGCTAGCTAGACCCGTTGAATATATAAGTCAAGAGTAGTTTCATCTTTTTTATGTTCCGTTTGGTATGATAAAAAAATAGAATGATAAAAAATTAGAATAATAAATAAAATATTATATTTGGTAAGGAAGAAAAATAGGAATGATGGAAAAGTATATGGATGAGCTTTCCTTTCAACTGATCAAAATCAATCCCTTCAAAATGAAAGTGGATGAAAAGTTGATTATTTGTATTAAAATGTATCTTATTTGTTTATATATCTTTTGATATATACATATCTTATGTATACATTAATTTCATATATAAATACAATGATAAAACATGTATTTATATTTTTTAAAATAATTAAAAAATAAAAATAAAAATAAAAAAATATTTTTAATCTTAGCTAGGGATGTAAATTTTCGACTCTACACGATGATATGACTCGAACTCGACACGAATTTTATGACACGAACTTGATTATAACTCGACAAGAACTCGAAAATGACCTGACACACGAACACGAAATATAAACGGTTTTTATTCGGTTCAACTCGTCAAACTCAAAATTGACACTATTAACCCGTTTATTTAAAAATAAATATTTTTTTTATTTTCTCATTTATATGGTAATACAAAATTAACATATTTAACTAGTATTATAAATATAAAATGTTAATTATTTGTAACTATTTATTAACCATTGACAGAATTATTATATAAAAAATATATTTTTACCCATTATTATTATTATTATATTAATTTAATTTAATTTTTAATTTATAAAAAAATATATGAGCATGGATTCAAGTAAGTGAAAATAGAATATTAATGTTAAATTTTTTTTTTCAAAATTTAAGGGGGTCAACACAAATACGAACACGAACACAAATACGAACACGAACACAAACACAACACGAAAATAAACAGGTCAACTCTATACGACACAATTAATTAAAATGAGTTGAATTATGTTTGACTAATGTTCAACATGAACCCGCATTGGCTCGACACAAACCTGACACGACATGACTCAATTGTCACCCATAATCTTAGCAAACATAAAAAAAATATTAATTATTTTTATTTTTCATCCATTCTACTAAACACAAAAGAAAAAAAAATGCATAATTCTTACTTTTCCTCCTTGAAGAATAGAAAATATATTTCACCTACTTTTTATCCGTGCTATTTTCTATCTTTCCGACCAAATGGAACATTGGAGACATCGTTGGATTCTCGAGAGCAATCATAGTTAACAACCTGTGATAGTGAAGTCTGGAACCTGAACCACCACGCCCTTTGAATTTTGAAAGTAAATTCCATCACAAACCAAAAGAAAATTTACATCAATATGCAATACATTCGGCAAAGAAAACCACATGATAGAAAGAGCAGGATATGACTGGATTGCCATATAAGAGGAAACACTAAAGCATTCTACACCGTAAATTAAAGTAACATTAGCAATTCCAGTAAGGGAAGATTGAGTAAACGGAGGAGCGAAAGAACCCAAAAACCAAAAAACTCAATTATAATCGAAGTCGGTTGCATATTTATCTCTAAATATAATTGGAAATCATGAATAAACAAAACACACTTCAAAAATTATTAAAATTAAACTAACCCATTGCAGAGTATCCATGCTTCATAGATCACAATCATTTGACTCCCTACTCCGATTTTGGCCAATTGGAACTGCTAAAAATGGCTGCTTCTAGTTCAGATATGCACTTCACAGTCCAACTTATTGGCCAAGAAACAGCAGCAAGTGCAATACTTGTGCCCCACCGACCCCAATCGAGCCTTGCAGTGTCTGCAAACCTGTCCAGAACTTCCACCATCAGCACTTGAAGAATAATGATTATCCCAATGATCCCCCAAAACAGTTTTTTCTTTCTTATATCCTGAAATACATTCTTCTCAACATTGAATATGGTGAATATCTGGCAGAGAACATAAGTATTGAGGATAAATGTACCGTTTGCATTCGGATCGACATTGAAGATTGATTTTCCCTTCAAATGTATGGTTAGGAGGATGGCTATCTGATATAAAGCTTGAACCATTATGTTCCCCAGCATGATGTTGGTCATTAGAGGTCCATTTCTTCCCCGAGGTGGTCGGTTCATAAGCTCTTCAGCAGGCTGCTTCATAATCACTGCCAGAGCAGCCAATGTATCAATCATCAGCTTCACCCACATTATTTGAAGAACTGGATATGGGACTTTACCAGCTGATAACAATGCCACTGCACCAATATTCGGGGGTTCACCTGTTGAAATTGCCATCACAAAGTCGGTCACCAGAGCAACAAAACTGGTAATGAGCAGGAACTGAGTGTATATCTGCACACTCTCAAAAATGCCTCTTCCCCAACTCAAAATGCTTATTACAGAAGCCAGATTTTTGTCCTGGATGACAATATCTGAGCAGGCCTTGGCTATATCGGTACCAAGACATAGTCCTACATCAGCTTCCCTCAATGCCTGCACATCTCCAATCCCACACCCAATAACTGCAACAACATGGCCCTTCTGTTTCAAGCATTGCACCATAAGCAATTTATGTTTGGGGCTGGCTCCTGCCATCACACAGATGTTGTCAACTTTTTCCATTCTCTCCTCTTGAGTGTAGTTCCAAAATTCCACACCTTGTATTACTTCTCCAGGTTGTTCATTCGCCCCAACTACACCACATTTCGTGACTATAACTCTGGCAGTTTGAATGTTGTTTCCTGTGATGATCTTGATGTTCACTCCAGCACGTTGGCAATCTTTCACAAAATCTTCAACTCCATCTCTAAGCGAGTTTTTTAGACCAAAAAGACCTAATAAGATCAAATGTCGACTAGGAAACAATCTTTGTGTCGATGTTTTTTTATGAGCGAAAGCAATGCACCTGAGGCCATTCTTTGACATGCGTTCAAGTATTTGATACAACAACATCTGTGCATTTTCGTTAATGGGTTTGACAGTTCCGTCTGCTTCATAATAGTGAGAGCATGAGGGTATTATCACCCCAGGAGCTCCTTTATGGTACGCATGAATCGTGTTGTCGCCATTCTTTCTTATCAAAACCGCGCTTTGTCTATCCTCTGAGCTATAGGGTTTAATTTGAAGAATGGTACAACGTCTGTTCAATGATTCTATGTTCATTCCGGTATTTTGACTGGCCCAATCGGAAATTACTTTTTCGATGGGATTCTGGGGAGATTGGAACAAACCTGCATTTAGACCGATTCCTTGGTGAAGCAATTCAATGACAGCTGGTGCAGTCAAAATGGCAGTAACTTGTTCAACGAACCTCAAACCCAGGCAGAACTCTTTCACCTTTTTCACAATAATACAGATACAAGGGAATTAGAATAGAGGACAAGTTGGTGCTGTTGGTTGTACAAAGAGACGAAGAATGGAGGTCATGAGATATGTCGGATGATAGGGGCAAGATTCTGTTGGAGAAGGAGGGGAGGTATTACCCTAACCATGGGGTTTTTCAAACTTATAGCTAAAAGGCGGTACTTTTCAAACTATTTATCAAATTCAGATACTATTAAAAACGGCATTCCAACTAATTTTTTATGTCAAAAGACATTAGTTTTTTAAAGATGTTGGTTGAAATGACATTTTTAAAAGTATTTGGTTTTGAAAAATAGTTTGAAAAGCACCATCTTTGAGGTATAAGTTTGAAAAATCACATAGGTTAGGGTAAAAGCTCGGTAATAAATCTTCAATGATAATTTGTTTATTATCCAAAATCCTTCTGATTTATATTTAAATATTACTGACACTTATGTTGTTAAATCACTTTTTTTAACCAAAAAAAAAATTTATTTAAAATACCAAAATTAAGCCTATATAAACCCAAAACAATCTTTTTCTATAAAATTTAATTAAAATTTATTTTCTACATATTATAATTCTAGCCGGTTAAAATTCAATTCAAGTTGATTAAAAAAAAAATTTCGTATTAAAATTTGAATGTATTAAAAAAAAAATTTACGTATTAAAATTCGAGTCAATTTGAGTTCTACTTGAACTATTAGCTACTATTANAAAATTTCGTATTAAAATTTGAATGTATTAAAAAAAAAAATTACGTATTAAAATTCGAGTCAATTTGAGTTCTACTTGAACTATTAGCTACTATTAAAATTCGTTTCAAGTCGATTAAAAATTATATTTTTTATTTATTAAAATTTGATTCAAGTTGATTAAAATACATTTTTAACATATTAAAATTTATATTTTTTTTTCTGTATCAAAATTTGGGCCAATTAAAATTCAATCCTAGTTGATTAAAATTTGATTCGAATTTTTAATTGGCTTGAATAGAATTTTAATCAACTCAATTTTTAATATGTACAAAAATATAATTTTTAATTGACTCGACTTAATATGTAAAAAATAAATTTTATTTAGCCCGAATTGAATTTTAATTAAATTTGGAAAATAGAATTGCTTCTTTAAAGAAATGTTTATCTAAAAAGGTGTTTATAAAGTTTTTCCAAAAAGGTGCTGAAAAACCAATGAGAAGAACAGAGTGGAACAAATAAAGTGATCAGTGATGGAATGCATATAATCGGATGCTTACCCAGCAAATATTCTAATCTAACTGATACGAGAGGAAAATAGACACAAATTCAAAGAATCCCAGATGCATTTTTTTGAGGTGCATGGCACAAAAACTAACATTATACCTCGTCGTAGTCGATCAGACTGCCAGTCATGTTGGTGCATATGGTGGTAACCGATCCAATTGCATCACAGAGTGAAGGTCTCCTCAATACAACGTTATCATCATTCAACATTCTCTTCATTGAATAAACAAAAGTAATCTTGACAGCCAACAACAGACCTTCTGGAGCTGAGGTTGCTGCAACCATGGCTGGAGTAGCTACAATTCCAACTAAAGCTTTCAATACATCAACGATAGGGATAGGTTCTCCCCCTCCAATAATTATCCTCTTTCCTTGGCCATTGCTTATTTTCCCGGAAAACAAGTGAGCCAACATAACCAAGAGAATCACGAAAGCCATTGCATGACCAAATTTACCAATCACTCAGATTAGTTGTTGGGACTGATTTATCATTTCCCCTTGTAAATGAATTTTCTGGGTCCATCTGTTCTTCCCAACGGCAGTAACAAGCATTCGAGCATACCCATCAACCACTTCACTGCCACAACACAAGAATGGATTGTCGTGGCCATCAACTTCCACCACACCTTCAGTTTGTCCCTCCTTTACCTGTAACTAGCACCCACTTTTAGCTTTTGTTCATAATAATAAAGAAATAGATCAACAGGTAGGTAGGTATGCATAGATAGACATGTAAAATAGGCATATCAACGCAACACGAACCCTCAAAACAAGCACGAGAAGCTTAGCGATTCACGAGAACCAACATTCATTAATTTTTAGGGGCGGTATGAATTGAAAAAAAAAAATCATGAATCCGGTCATGTTATCGGTCATCGACTTGTAGAGCTCTGAGACACATCGGTTGCGGTGTCACGAAACCATATTGGCCGATTCGGTGACGATATCTTGACGACTCGGATACAACTCTAACGACTTGTCCAGTTGTGCGAGATTTTGAGTTTATACATATCATGTAACGATATCGTCTTGGAACATGGTTCAAAGTATTGTCTTATATGAATTGGTCGAGTTATATCCAACTTGATATCTTTTGAGACAATACTAATACACGATACGTACAAATCTTAATTCTCACACAACTTGGTCAAATTGTTTGATTTGTATCTGAGTCAATTCCTAGTGGTCGAGTAATCGTCACCAAATTATTTGATACGGTTCCACGATGCCGTGATATGACCTGAATTTCTTGTCATATTTAACATTTTCTTTAAGATGGTATCATCCAATACCACGTGTTTCAAAACTTTCCAAGTCAACGACCAACGCCGCGAATTTAAACCATGTCACTGAAGGTATGGGTCGGATGCGACTTGGCCTACTCGTCAACCTTACCTGTAATGAGCACCCACTTAATAAGAGTCCATCAGCAGGAACTAGGTCTCCAGGCTTCAAGAAAACTATATCCCCAACCACAATTCTGGGAATTGATATCCGCTGCCACTGGCTGCTTCTCACAACATGAACCTGAGGGATATGACTACTAGCTTCAGATAACTGGTGACACAACCTGTGTGGCAAAAAGTTACTTACGGCGGAGATCGTCGCAGCTATAAGAATTGCAACAAGTTTGGTAACTCCTTCACACCATCCTTCTCTCCGGCCATTTTCTTTAATGCCAAAACAAACAGAGAGCACAGCACAAACAAGTAGGATGATAATCATGGGATGTTTAAGCGCTTCCAATCCAAAGTGGTGGAATTTCTTTACAGGTTCGTCCTCTCCATAAAAATTGGAACCAAAGACTACGCATCGGTCGTTAATGTCTGTGCTATTGCCTTGGATCCCGTTTTCTGCATGAGTTTCCAGAGCTGAAACTAACTCTTCAACTCCACCCTGCTCGCTAACCCACCTCAGGTCTTTCGTCTCCACAAGCTTGGCCATGCTTGATGTGTGGATTGTAGAGAAGCGACGTGGCTCGATGGTAAATGTCTTAGAATCACAAAGCATGTCTAATTGGGTCCGAGTTGGCCCGTTCGGGGTGCAAACAAAGGTTGACTGAAAGTTGCTGGACATGAATTTGAGGAGAAAAAAAGAGCAACGCAAGGAAGGTAACTAGGTTCTGTGTGGGTATTGTTTCCTACAACGTCGTGGAAAACACACACCACGAATATGCAAGAAGAGAAACACCTCCAAACTTGAATGAACACAGTGAAAAGAAAGGGATACAACGAGTGTTCCTGTTCGGGCGTGTTATATAGAGAGAGAGAGGGGGGATTCTTTATTTCATGGAATAATTTTTTCTTCTCTCCGTTGTATTATATAAGATGAATAAAAACTAAACAAAAAATTGATTTCTTCTTTTTTTACGTTTGATAATATAAAAAAAATTATAAATTAATATTTTATAATATATATAAATATATATAATATTTAATAAATAAATAAGATATATGCATATATTAAATTAAAAGATATAAAGGTAAATAATATACATTTTAACATACATTCTTATCTTTCACTCCACTTTACCTCCAAATTTTGGTGAAAAAGGTTTTGGTGAGTTGAAAATAAGATTAATTCATCCACTTTTATATTATTTCTATTTTTCTTCTTCAGGAGAATAATATTCTATCTATCTTTTTATCGACGCGTTTTTTTTTTTCTGAGGCATGCGCATCAACAAGCTAATAGAAGTGTTGGAGAAATGAAGTTTCAAAGAAAGTTCCTGAGGAATGAGCGAAGCAGGAGGATGGAAGGTTAAATATTCTGGGTGCCCCAACCCCACACCACTCCCATGGACACCCACACAATTTTTATTTTTTATTTTTTAAAAAGGGATCCTCTTTATAAGCAATTGTTTGGGGGGAAAAAAAGAGCAATATTACACACTTAAAAATTTTATTTGATGATGTAGTTATTATATTTAATAATGATTTAATTTTGAGTTCCAGTATCTATTAGGACTCATTTACTATTTAATGATAATGATTCATCAAATTAAATTTTTAAATTTATTTAACATTTTTCGGAAAAAATAACGTTGAAGAAGGTGGAGCTGTATTTAAAGTCAATTCCTCTGTGAAGCAATTCAAGAACCATTGGTGCAATCAAATTGATAGGAACTTCTTCAAAGGAGCTTAAATCTAGATAAAACTGGCCCCAAAAAACAAGAAGGGAAAATGGGATCAATTGATTTCATACTCCCCCGGATACAACGAAAAATAATGTTATTGAAATTTAATTTATTGACTTAATTAATTATTATTAAATATTAAAATTTAATATTAATTTAATAATTATAATGACACAATATCAATAAATTAAGTCATATTTTTAAATTCTAATAAATTAAGTAAATTTATTTATTATTCAGATTAACCGGTTGCTTTATTTATATGCATGTGTAAAGAATTAGTCACTTCTCACCCACAACATGTCATCTCGATTTCAAATCACATGTAATTAACATGTCAAAAATTATCACTCTTATCTAAACTTTCCATTTCTCGTATTCCCAATCAGGCAACACCCATTACATTAGGACTTGACTACGTTGCAGTCAAAAAAATTTCAGTACCATACCTCTAAAATTTATTATTTTAAAAGATATTTTATAATTTTTGTAGATCAATTTATAATTAAAATATTTATTATTTTTGTGGCTGATTTACCACTTTTATGGGTACTTTTACCATTATTATGAGTATTTTTATTATATTTGTGATAACTATATTTACCATGTTTCTTAAATACAAAAAAAATTATTATTTTTCTGGCTGATTTACAACATTTGTGGATGCTTTTACCATTGTTGTAATAAATATTTTTACCATTTTTTGAGATACCACAACAATGGTAAAATTATCCACAAATGTGATAAATCTATGTATGGTACCGAAAAGTTTGGGAGATGTACCATATTCTACTCCATGACATTAATACGTGGAATGGAAATTGAAACAAATGCACTGTGTTAGATAAAACCAGAGACATGTCGGAGATGTGGAGTTTTCACAAGACATATATTTTGGGGTTGTTTTGCGCAAAGATTAATTAGTGCTCACATGGAGATAATATTAAATATTTTATTTCGGACGATAGAAAAGATGAAAGGGTGGATAAAATATGTTTGAAAAGAAAAAAAAAATATACCAAGTATGAAACAGTTGACGAATTAATTTTTTTTCCAACTTCCCATTATCAATTCCTCAAAAATTAGGGAAAAATGGTTTAAAAATTAATTATATTATATTTGAGTAATGTTATTAGGACTTAATTTACTATGCCCTTTCCATCAAATATTGAAATTTGTTGTCAATCTAATTATTCTAATAAAATTACATCATTAGGTCAAATTTTTTGGTTTAAATTTTATCTATTACATATTATATACATATTAATTTCATGAGGAATGTCACACAAATTTAAAAGTTTGATTTAAAAATCTGACATAATGATATAACTATTATATTTATCATTGATTTAACTATGAGTTATAGCATTTATTAAGATCCACTACTTATTCAATATCAGTGATTTAAATCAATTATTTTTAAATCTATTTAACAATTTTCTAATTTCATATCTTGATAGGATAATAAAATATACATATCTACTTTTTTCACCAACTTTTCATTCAATCTAACACCAAAAAAAAAAAAATTAATTATTCTTACTTTTTATTCGCAAACACAAAGAAGGAAGAAAGTATTTCTCGTTTAATGAATAAAAAATGTACCACTTTCACTTTTAGTCATTTTATTTTTTTTATACATTTATCAAACACAGCAAAGACAAAAAATAAATAAATAAAATACAAAAATATTTACATTCACATATCCAAAACCTAAATGATTAAAGCATATCTAATCATGTATATAATCTATAATATAAAACAGAACAAAATTTAATAAGTTTATTTGACTGTGTTAAATTGACTCATATAATAGTCGCCAACATTCTTCTCAAATCCATTAATATTGAATTTTTTTCAACAAAATCTGTCATAGCTTACATACATTGTATCTTACTTTAAGACACAAGTTACCTCTATTCTAAATATAAATTTAAATGGCGTAATGTGCATCGTGGCATAATATTTTTATTTAATAAAATATTTATAAATAGGTAAATAGAATCTATAATAATCATTCTTATATGTATGTAATACAAGAATCTAGTCAAAGATGGCGGGCGTTCTACGGGTGCAATTATTTCTTTTGCTTTTCAAATTTAAATCTAATCAAAAAAAAACTTATGATTCAAATTTTAAACATAAATAAAATAAATTGTTTTTTGCTGTTCAAATTATTTTAAATTTTAATTTAAAATTAATCTAATGACTAATATTAACACCCTAAATTTAATAGAAAAAATATGTCCCTAAGAGTGTGTTTAGAGTAACCTTTTAAAAATACTTTTAATAATTATTTCTCATAAGTACTTTAAAAAAAATAATATTTGAAATCGTCTCACCACTACCACTACCTCTACCATCACCACCCCTACCATCACTACCTCTATCACCACCGCCGCTACAACCACCACCGCCACCACTGTCACCACCACCACCATCGCTATCCCGACACCACCATCACTATCGCCGCCACCGCTACCACCACAGTTATTGTCACCCATCAAAATCATCACCGTCTCTTACCACCACCATTCCTGCTCACCACCATCAATATGTTGTTCACATTTCCAGAACATCAAAGATTACAAAAAAAAAAATCAATCAAAGCAAAATTTCTAGTCGTCTCTGCAGTTTGGTTATCCTCTCTTTCAAACGCAGGTTCTTCTCCTTCAGCTCATCCCTCTCCTTCTCAGTCGCTGACAATAAATCCATCAATTTTTGCCCAGCAGAGGAAAATAGAACTTCCCCCAGGAAAGATCTGGATGAAGGAAAGGATGAACCATCCTTCTTGCGTTTCTTGATATAAGTCCCAACATCCTTGCTCTCATCATACCTGATAGAAGAGAGATCAGATTCAAGAAAAAAGTGAAAGTCCCGTTAAGTTGCAGCTCCCGAACTTGTGAAGCACTATATTTCCACTGTTTTAATTCCTCAATTCCCCAACAATTCTCAGTATCATTTCCTCGAGTTTAGTAACTCAGATCCCAATAATTGCAATATTATTTCTTTCATTTACTCGTCATCACAAAATTGTATCACGTTGAAATACACCATCATACGACATAAATTTGTAACTTTAATTATGCAAAATAATCTTGTTAATTAGATAAATAATCTTGTTAATTAGAGAAAAAATCATGTTCTTGCCCCCAATTTTTTTTTTTTTTTGGTAAACGTCAACACCATTAGATCTTCATATATTCTCTCTGTCATTTTTGTGCAAGGATCACCTATATATTCTATCAAAATTAAAGGTGGTCCAACGCTTTGTTTTTTGACCGACAATATTATAGATTGTTCAACATCCGAATATTCTTGAAAAAATCAATCTTAGCCTAGATTGCTTGATGTTGGAGAAGTCTATGGTATCAAATTTTGTTAATGTACTACAAGTTTAATGACATTTGAGAATTGTTTATAATTTTTTTAGTTTAAGTAATAATTTTTGTAAATCATTTATAACTTTTGAAAGTTATTTGTGGTTGATACTAAAAATTTTGCGATCAATTGCAAATAACTTCAAAAAGTGTAAATAACCCACAAAAATTGTAACTTTAAAAAATAAAAATTGTAACTTTTTTCTTTGGTGATAAATAAATTTAAAAAATTGTACCTCAATTCATAAAATTTGTAAAACTTGACGGTAGAGTACCAATATATTTTTTTTGATACCGCCCTATTATTTTTGGCTAAGAATAGGAAAATGGTCTATTTTTTTTTTGGGTATCATAAAATTTTAAAAATATGACACACACACACACACACACACACACACATATATATATATCTTATTTTTATTTTCTATAAATCAAACAAATATCTGTGATATTGAATTATGTTTTGGTACCACGACCTTATCAGGATGAAAAAAAAAAAAAACAGATCAGGACAAGACCATAGAGATATGAACCTTAAAGTGTGTTTAATATACACCATTGGTTTAGTTGAGGGTCATAAATGACCACGTAAAGTAGATCAAGGCCGTCCATTTCTCATTGATGAGCACGGGATTGCACGTGGGATGATTAATGATTGACGGGGTGGGAGTAACGTCCGTTTCAGGATCTGTGGGCTTTGGTCCAAATCTGGCGGTGAGAAGAGATAGAAAGAGATGCCTTTCCGTTGGACAGTAGTTGCCTAGTTGGCTTAGTTGAAATACTTGGATTGAGGTCACGGCTATACTTGGCTTGAGGTGACAAGACCCTCTTTGCTTATATCTGATAGAAAATATAAAAAATTAATTATTATTTACCTATAATCAATTAGAATGAATATTGTAATATTCAAACTCTTGACATCGAGAAATATATATATTTTTAAACATTAATTTGGGTTTTCTAGCAAACCCAGTTGTAATATTTTCAACCAATTTAAGTTTAAATTAAAATAAAGTGAGTATTATGCTAATTTTTATTTTCTTTCAACAGAAAAATACAACATTTCGAGTGAGATATAATTGTATCATCATTAATTTTATGGCTTTTGAAATATATGTTTACTTAGAATTAAATACTCTCTAATTTATTTTTTTTTGAATTTTACTTAATTATAAATCACTTATCACAAAAAAAACCAGAGGATTGATTAATAGATAATAAATTCTGTTTAAATTGATAGTAGGTAATATATAAATTGATTAAAATTATAATAAACAGATTAAAAGAAATCTCACTCTTGTTTAACCTAATAAATATTTGTCAATTGAAAATAGATAATGTACACATATTGATTTTTTTAAGATAATGTTCATAAAAAAAAATTTGGATTTTTTTAATACCTTCCAGATTTTTCATCATTGTTGCAAGGTAAATAATAATTTGGAAATCTGGAAGATTTTTTTAATACCTTCCAAATCAATATGTGTACATTATTGTTGCAAGGTATTGAAAATCAATGAAATATACAAATGTCACTACCACCCTTTTTATTGGAATGCACAATTTACTCCTCGTTTCCTATTTATTTCCTGTACTTTATGATCTAGTTAGTTACACTCAATGTGTTGGATTATGCTATCCGCTGAATTTTGAAGAAAACATAATCTGAAATGTATGGAAACACTGTTATAATCCTGAAATGTATGGAAACACTGTTATAATCCTACGAAAAGTTAAAGACAAACAATCTAACTATTTTATTATATAGATTTATTAGTAATTGTCCGTGCCTGAAAGCACTATATAACAAAATAAAAATCAAAATTAAAAGATATACAAATTAAAATACCACTACAAAAATAATATATAAAACATATTAGTATAGATAGCAAATATATTTGAACCGACCACCTATTCCACAAACAAAAATTATATAGAAAAATCTAATTGAATGCATAAATATTTTAACTTGTACAATTAGAAAAATTAGTCCACCCATAAGCACCCATTCACCTAGCAACAACAATAGTTTAATACATTCAAATGTAAGCCACCATGTGCAACTATTTGAAAGCAAAAATTATATCTCGGTCAAGTGACATTGTGCACCAGACTTCAGGGTCAGATGTTGTGCATAAACTACGTTATGTGAATCCCCATGATTACTCTGCACAATAACAAACAGAGGATTTATATGTGCATACTCATAAGTAAATACTTAGGACTAACAAAACTATTCTTAACTACCAATAATGGTGCATACCCACTATATTGGTTTGCAATAAAAGGTTGTGTAAGCAATAGGCTCCATGTCCTTAACTGGTTCAATTTCCCAAGAGACACCTAGATGATGGAAAAGAAAATCATGCATTCATTAGATGAAAAGAAAACACAATAAGGAGTTGAGATGGGGAATTAGGGTAGGCTAAATAAATAGAAAATAGACAAAGCATAAAAAATCTCACTGTTCATCGCCTATCATTGTCTTTCACAACTAACTCAAACTACTACGTTTCAGACTCCTCGTTCTCAATCACATATCTCATTATCTTTCAAAACCAAATCAAAGAAATAAAAAAATATTTTTACAAATTAAAAACTATTAAAATAGAATAAGCAATAGAAAAGGTCATACCTTTAGTTTTTTTGAGTGAGAAGATCATTGGATATTAAGCGATTGAGGGGAGGAGGTCGTCAACGTGTCACCTCGCTACCATAGATATGTAACTGGGTTAAGATTTATGCCCCATTTCATCTAATACATTAATAACTACCAATAGGGGTTGTAACCATAGTTAAACTACCCAAGCAAAATATAATCACAAAGTACTGTCCGAACTGATGATCCCTATGAGTTCATGCAACAAAAGGGTTCATTAGAGTACATCAAAGCTAAACCAATTCAAGTACCAAAAGTGTGCACATTATTCATTAACTCCAGTACCAATTTGTTTTTGACATTTTATCAAACAAACTGTGTGCAACGACACTACTGCTATGAAATGGATGTGATTAAGAAAATGTGTAACCAAACACCATTGGACACCTCTTTCAAAATCACCACCACCACATAGCAGCACCTCCAACCAACATAAATAAATCAAACCTAGCATTACAAAGAACAAAATCATCAAATCGAAACCCAAGTGTTAAAACAAAAAAAAACTATGAGTGTTTCAACCCAAAAAAGACTATTTACAAAACACATTATTCATTGTGTTCTTGGTCCTAAATGAGGCACATGTCTAAATATTATCACCTAATTCACACGTTAACACATTTTGGAAAATAAAAAAAAAATAGGAATGCTGACAGACTCATGAACACACACACACACATGAACACAAACACAAACACACACCATTGTGCTGTCGTCGCCACTATCGTCTCCACCACCATTATTGTGTCAACACTACCACCACCACCACCATCATTGTGCTAGCTCCACTACCACCACCATTATCGTCACCACCATCACCATCATCATCACACCACTGCCACCACCATTGTGCCGCTGCTGTCACCACTACCAACATTTTGCTGTTGTCACCACCATTAACACCTTTATGTCACCGCCACCATCATTGTGCGGCCACCACCACCACCTTCACCGCTGCCACCATTGTGCCACCACCGCCATTGTGATGGTGGTAATAGGAATAAGGTAGTTATGTTGAGATCGTTAAAAAGAACGGAAAAATTTAGTGGATATCAAATAGTCTATGAATTTAAAAATTTAGCATTCAACACATACGATTCAACCTTCAACATTTAGTTTTATTAAATACCACATTTGAGAAGCTCTAAATAATTTAATCTTAAAAACATGACCCAAATAAGGTGGTAAAACCCATAAACCAATAGAAGTATATGGGGATCCCCTATGTTTTGGGTGCCAGCCAACCAAATCCTTTGCCACATTATTTGAGCTACTATTTATTTATTTTTTTTATGGTAAAAGATTGGGGTAGGGGGCAAAGGAGAGCTCTCAAAAACCATTTTGATAGGCTCTTGTTGGTGGGATTATGAGATCCTTAACCGGGCCATTACTCCTCTTAGGAACGATCCTAGCTAGGCTAGCATAGCGGTCAACCACCAATCTCCAATGTAGACCCTAAGACGCAAACTTCTAACCTCGGCGTGAGAAATTCAATTGGTACCCCATTGGACCAACCCACCCAATGGTGAGCTACTAATTTGGTCTAAAATGATGGTCAACTAGTATTGCTAAATTCAATTATATATTAACTAGAAATGCATGAGGTGCGTTGCACGTGAATATATTTAAATAATAATTTTTAGAAAATAATTAAGTTATATTTGTAATTTATTTGAATAATAAATTGTGTGTCAAATAATCAAATTTTATGTTAATCATTAGTAAACCTAATTATTAATCTACTCTACTTCTGTTTGAGTACTTAATTTGTCAATTTTTAGACATCTTTCCGACTTCTTTAAACATTTTCTCTTTTGTTTATTATGAAATTTTATTGTACAATTGTTATTCTGGAGTATTTGTATATCTGAATATATTATTATATTTTATTGTCAAATAAATTGATAAAATTATAAACTATTGTTTGTATCATAATATTATGATATTGTTATATTTTAAAAAAAAATTAAAAGTGACGTATTTGACAATAAAATTCAATTTGCCAACAACATGTATATAATAATAGAATATAGATTGTATTTTATCTTTTTATACAAATAAATATAGATATATAAATTATATGTAAGTGTATTACCAATAAATGAGTTCAAAAGAATTTAAAAGTCAAATACTACTAATAAAATAATTTAAAAGTCTAATAGCTATAGAAAACATTAAAAATTTGATGAAAGTAAATATGTGGGTATAATTGACTTTATAATAATAATTAAGGATAAAATAAAAAATCCAAAGTTTTTCACAAATACTAAAATTTATTTGCACGTAAACATATTTAAAAAATAATTTTTTTATAAAAAATTAACTTATATTTGTAATTAAATTGAACAATAAATTATATTATTAATCTATTCTATCCCTCTAGGAGTACCTAATCCGTCATTTTTAGGTATTTCTCCAACCACTTTCGAAATTTCCTTTGTTATTTATAGTAGAACTTAAAAATTATCATTATTGTGTATTTGCACATCTAACTTATTATTGATTTATTATATTTTATTAACAAAGAGACTAATTAAATTGTAATACTATTATTTGTATTAATATTATGGTATTGTTGAATACCAAAAAATCAAGTATGAAATATATTTGATCGTAGAATCTAATATGTCAATGATATGTTAATAAAATTCTTGATCATGCTATTTATGTACCTGTATTATACAGTCATTGGAGTTCTCAAAGTTATAATTGTAGTTAAAGATTTAACTCTATAAAGCAAGTGAATAATTAGAGACCTAATGCCATCTCATAAGAAGAATTTTAGTTCAAATGAAATTTGTAGGCTAATAGGACATGAAAGGGAAAAAAATAACATTAATAAGAACATGTGGGGGTATAATTGATTTTATAATAATAAATAGAGATAAAATAGAAAATCAATTTTTTTTACATATACTGTTATTTATAAGTAGTATAAATATAGATATAATAAGACAACTTGAAGTTTAAATTTTATCTCCATACATTTATATCACATCACTTATTTTTATCACATGTTGAATTATTTAATTTTAAATTAATTTGTGACTCAATACAATTTTTGTTTCAGACATTGTCCATACACGATAATATATACATATTACTATTTTTTTGTAGGTCATGTATTTTAAAAACAATTGTCCATTTTTTTTAAAAAATAATAGGTAGAAATGATTAATTTTGAATCATCTAACTAAAAAAAGGGAAGTAAAAAAATTATTATTTGATATAATGATATTAATTTTTTGAACGCTTAAATTTTATGTTATATTATGTTTTCAAAAATGGATTATGTTTAGTGTGTGTATATATATATATCATGTTGACTAGACCTACTAATTTTCGTATCATATTTGTGTTGATTTATAAAAATTTTAAATTAAAAATTTAGTACTAAGATTAAAATTTGAGATTTTATTATTTTTTAATTGAACTCCCTCACATAGTTTTTATAAACTGAAAATTAACTTATTATAAATAATAATAAAAAATCCTCTTTTTGTACAAAAAATTTTGTTTAAAAATAAACAAGAAGAAAAAAAAAAAAGAATTGTTGGTGTTCTACCAAAAAAATATTTAATGTAATAACATCGCCATATAATATTATCATCTAATAATACATTTATAAATAGCTAAATATATAGTCTGTAAAAATTATCTACATATAAAAAAAATAATAAAATATCGTGAATTAAAATTTTGATAATTTTTTAGAGTTATATTATGCGTAATTTTTTTTTATCATAAATATCTTAATCTCACTATAAATAGTTTGCTCAGACTAAAAAATAATTAATCGATATACACCTAAAGTTAATTCCAAGCCACTTAACGCGTATGTTTATCCCCACACAATTAACGGGTGGCAGAAACAATAAAAAAAAAAAAAAGATGGCGGGCCTTCTACGGGTACAATACAACCGTGACTAGTCAAAGATGGTGTTCTATGAGCTACTGTTCTGTAAAAACAACAGTGAGAGTGTGTCAAACACGAAAGGAATAAAGTAAAAATGCCTCGAAATTTCTAGGTTGTTTTTTCTGAAAGTATGTAAAGAGTTTGAATGAAACACGAAAGGAATATTAAAAGAGTTTTGAGTGAAACACGAAAAGAATAAAACAAAAGCAGCAGTAATGGATAAGAAGCCTCGAAAGTCCATAAAGAGACAAAAGCAGTAGTGATGGGTAAGATGCCTCCAACTTTTTGGGTTGTTTCCACGAAAGTACATAAAGAGTTGGAGTGAAGTATGAAAGGAATAAAACTAAAGCAGCAATAATGGGTAAGATGTCTCGAAGTTTTTCGGTTATTTCCCCGAAGGTACGTAAAGAGTTTGTGTGAAACACCAAAGGAATAAAACAAAAGCAGTAGTAATGGGTAAGAGTTTGTGGGTTGCTTCCAAGAAAGTAAGTAAGAGTTTTACGTGAAACACGAAAGTGAATGAAATAAACAGTAGGAATGGCCGAGAATTTCTGGGTTGTTTCCACGGTATGTAGGATTGACAAGACACCCTTTTCTTGAAGGGGCCTTTGGGATATGGGAAGCAATTCAACAACAATTGTTGCAATCAAATTGGGGGTAATCTTTTCAATGGAGCTTAACCCCAGCCAAAACTTATTTACGTCTTTCAAAATAACCCACTATTTTATGGAATTACTGCTTTAATTACATTCGAATAATAAAAATTATTAACAGTAACATTGATCAGATAATTTTGAAAATTGTACAAGTTGTTTGAAGGTACTTCTAGCGAACAGAGACCACACCACAACAAACTAGATCTTTGAAGAGCTAGCTCCAATGATGAAAAATTGTGCAAGTTGTTGGAAACAAAGACTCTTCGTCGGTGTTTGATGTATGTTCCATCGCCGCCGCTGACATGGATTCCGTTTTGTGGGTGGGTTTCTAGAGTCTTTTTTTTTTTGGTGAACAAAAGGGTTTGTAGAGCTGGAACAAGGCTTCAACCTCACCGTGCTCTCGAAGCCACTCCATATCTGTCGTCTTTACACACAATGTAAGACGCTTGAGGGTCGACATGCAGGAGAAGTGATTCCCCTATTTATAGACCAAGGGATGTAAATAAAGGGAACTATTAGGAAACAACCTTCAGATCACGTGGGCCCCAGACCGAAACTAAAGCGTACATATGTCATTTTCAGTAGTGGTGTCATTTTTGTGTCAAATTGGTGGTAATAAAAATTTATTTAATTTGATTATAATTCATATAATACTATTTACAAAATTACAAAAAATTTATTTTTTATTTATAATATTTTTTAAATACTTATTTTCTATATACAGTATCCACTAATCGTGTTATTCTTGTCGAATTTTAATTTGACTCATTTATTACTTGTATCAACTAATTATATTATTTTTGAGTTTTATGTCGAATCATATTCATGTTTACAGATAAAATTGACTCCCCTAGCAACAAGTATTCAATTTCGTAAAAAAGAGTTTTATTAGAGTAAGTCACAATTTACCCTTCTAAATTATTATCTTTATTTAATTTTATTATCCTTAACTATAAAATTTCTCACATTGTATTCTAAAATATTAATTTGATTTTATATTATTCTAATAGATAATAACAAAATTGAAAATAGGTCAAAGGAGGGAGAATAATCTTACAGCGCTATCCCCTAAGTACTTAAAACTATTTTATTTTACCTCTTTTGCAATCAAATGATTGCTCAAAGGAAAAAAAATGGGTCAGAAGAAAAAATTTGGAGATTAGGAATGGTAAAATTATGAATGAGTATTTTTCTTAATTTTTGACCTGTACTTGTGTAATAGATAATTGTTTATTAATAATACAGACCATTCATATACGCATTTATCGTCAAAAAATTGACAGTCGTTATATATTGGAATAATATTAAATAAAATTAATACTTTTGTATGTAATGTGAAAAAAATTTTAGTTGAGGGTACAAAATAAAATAAAGATAATAGTTCAAAAAATAAAATATAATTTACCCCGTATTTTACAAATAACACATCTACCCCTATTCACTTTTTCTTCCATGTGAGCTCTTTTGATTCTATTGAAATCTAATTTATTGACATAATTTATTGATCTAATTTGTTGTGACATTTGAATTCACTATAACCTCCGTCCACAGTTAGAACTTAGTGTTGATTCAATAATTCTTATAAAATCACGTCATCATATCAACAAACTATATCAAATTTTTTGGTCGAAATTATATTTCTCCTGGCTTCTTTCTTCCCCTAATATCTTCCTTCTCCATGCGCAAACATACAGTCTCGGAGAGAAGCATTAAGCCATACGCCCACAAACCATCACGAATGCCCACATACAGTCACTCATCCACACACGAAAACACGCACGCTTTTTGGATGAAGTCGACGAAAATGGACCGAGTGGAAGGGGGATTTCGATCCTGTGTCTTGGACTTCCGGTGGGTGAGGTGGTGTACCAGTGGTGGGGGGTTTGATGTGGAGGCTACTGGTTGGGTTTTGTGAAGGGACTGTTGCTGGGTCTGGTTGGTTGTGTGACTGTGTCGGGCATGTGTGAATGTGTGTGAGTGAGTGTGTCATTGTGTATGAGAACAGAGAATAGAGAAGATGGAAAAGTAAGAACTAAGAGGAAACAGGAGCCACAGAGAGAGAGAGAGGAGACTGGAAAAACAAAACAAAAAATAAAAATAAAAACAGGCCCATTTGCTGGGATGTCAGATGGTGAGTGGTTCACTGTAATCTGTCTAATTTGCGGGGCACTAGAATAATTTGACCAGTTATTTTATGTTTACCAAGTTTTTTATTAAATTTTCGTCTTATGTGATATGTCATAATTTTTATCCGAGATCTACTTATTTTAAACTAAAAACTATACCACATCTTAAAAACTTGGTAAGAAATCTTAGTAGCATAGCAGTGTTGTATTTAAACTGCTGCTTTTAAATAAAAAAATAGTCAAGAACCCCCTAAAAAATGTGTTCATTGAGAAAAACTAGGTTACTAATACAAAACCCACCTTTTAGGATGCATGGACACGATTGTTGTCTCTGTCAGATTTCTTATTTCACTGCCATTATCATTTCTACCCCTTCCCAGCTTAAAAATGACATGTCTTGCCTTCCCTTTCTTCACGTCTCTCTGGCATACCCACCGTACGCCGTAATTTTCGCACAATTAACAAAAAAATAAGTTTCTTGTTTAGTAAACTCTCAATTACTTAGATAGTCCATGGTCCAGCAACAAACAGAATCAAGAAATGGCATAAAGAGTGATGATGAATGATTATTCCAGCTGTCCGATCGATTTTGGTGTGTCGAAAATACTTCCTGACACTCAAAAGAAGAATTAGAAGGGTGTCAAAGTATTTTTCGACGTATCCCCTTTGACGATTAAATAAATTTGGTGAGATAGGGGAAGAAAAATACACTATTCTAAGTTTTGAAGTGAAATTACGTACCTTTGCCACCAATTTCTGAGAGCTATTTATATTTTTACGGGGATCATCATTGCTGACAAGTGGGCCCCTCCAGAGAGAGATCCCCATTGAGCCATTTGGAAGGCAACAGGTGGTGATACTCAATCTTTGGGCAGAGGGCTTGCTACCTTGCGTGGGAGACTAGTAGCATTAGATGCTCAGGCCTCCAAGCACTTAATGCTCTTCCTTTGAGGATCTCTCAGTAACAAAGATGTCTCATCCTCTTGAGGAATCATTAAATGCGATTTGATAATGGTTGCGTATAGACAGGGGTATTTTTGTCCTTTTGCCCCCAATTTTGTACCCTGTGCCACGTGTGTTTCTCTTTGATCACAAGTCTTGTCCTTTCTACCATTCTGACTTATTTGGAAAAGTAAGTCCATGATTATTGTTCAACTTTAACTTTAGCTAGCTACAACCGTTAGTTATCTATCTTGGAGTTGAGGTGACGTGTCTGAAAACGGGCATCGGAACCTAATCACGTCGATGACATGTGTCAAAATCCCAATGCTCTGGGAGCCCATACGCTGAGGACACGTGTTAGATGTAGATAGGTAGAGGATGTCGGCGCTGAGGATCCGTGTCTTCATCTGAACCATGGAAGGATCCCCAGTGCCGAGGACACATGTCTTCATCTAAACACTGGAAGTGTCTTGGTGCCAAAGACACGTGTCAACTTCTTGTTGATTCTCAAAAGTGTCCCATCAATTGCCTCCCAACCCTTGATATTTCGTACGACGTGGCGTCAAAAGATGAAATAGTTTAATCACTCCATTATTTTGTAGTCACTTTCTTTTCCTTAGAGGTCGTGCCCATTGAATGCGCATCTCCTCACCTGTCATAAGCAATCATGGCGACTGGCTCTATTTAAATAATGCCTTGTCTTACCCTCTCCATTTTTGAATCCTTAGCCAACCTAAAGATCTACTCTGGAATTCCATCGGAGACATCGTTGCTGACTTGAAGGGTTGCCAACAAGCAAAGAAACAAGCCACAAATCTCCCCTGTGCTGTAGAATCTTTGGCATTTGGTGACTAACCATTCTCTCTTTTTTTTCATCTCTCTTCTTTCTTTCCAGTAATCCCAAACCTTCCATTCTTTCCCACCTCAGTTCTGGTGGCGTAGTATAGTCCCTTGGTCTTCCTTTTCGTTGTACTGTTGCCGAGGCCGAAGAGACTGGACCCTCTAGGCCGAGGAAGTACATAGTCAAAGGCCGTCAACAAATAACAAACTTTAAAACCCACTATTCTATCCCCAGTACCGTTGCCATGAACGAGTTCATCCCTGGACTCCATCACACCGACGCTAGCACCAACGATGTCATGACATTTTACACCAAAGGCATCATGGAAGGTGGGATTTGATTTCCCCTCCATCCACTTCTCCTCTGTTTCTTGTCTCAGTTCCACCTCTTTTCGGGACAATGTTGCCTCTACACATTTAGGATCATCATCGAAGTGATGATTTTAAATGAATGCCTCGAGGTCAACACATTTAGGTAAATAATTTGTTACAGTTTTTAGAAAATAAAATTTTATAAAATGAACATTTACGTCTTTATATCTCAATAGTGTATTTATAATTATGTTTAATTTTGTGTATCTACTTGAAAAAGACCCAAAGAAAAATGATCTAATTAGTCAAATGTGTAAAAATAAAAAAAATTAGTTGAATGTGTGGGCCCCAAAAAGAGATGGAACCAAAGACTTTTCGTCGCTGGTTGATGTCTGTTCTATCGCCATGGATTCCGTTTTCTTGTTCGGTTTCTTGTGCTGAAACTATCCCTTCGAACCCAATATTCTCACGAAGCTTGGTGATGCTTGATGGGTTGGGGAGAAGAGAACTGGCCTTGCTTTAAATAAATAAACCTTGACGACGCTGACAGAATGCGACGTTCATCGTCGTATGTTAATGAGGGCCCCACTACAATAAAATAAACTAGTCCAAAATTGACAAGGCTGACAAAGTTAAAAAGAATAATAAAATATTAACATAATGTGAAAGAACAAATTATAATGGGAAACCCACATAATAATGTATTGAATAGTACGATAACTATTATCGAAATTTATAATTTTTTTAGATTTATTTATTTTAAAATAATTTAAAATTTTAAATTAATTTAAAATTTTAAAATTATTTTTATGTGAATTTATCTATATCAATAAAATTTTTATTTTTTTTACATGTAACGTGAATTTATTTGTTGTCATCATATTATATTTCAAAAGTGAAACAGGTTTCTAAAGATATTATAAACTTTTGATTTTTTTTGTATTAATAAATTTTGGATTTCTAAAATTATTTTAAGTTAATTTATCTGCATTAATAAAATTTTGATTTTTATTATATGTAACATGAATTTATCTGTATTATAAATTTTATTTTTCAGGATTTTTTTAGATTAATTTATCCATTTTAATAAATATTAGATTTCAACCTCTCACCTTTTATTCATAACCAAAAATTACATAAAGGACTCAGAACCTTACCACTTTTTCTTGGAATTACAATATAAACAAAATCAAAAAGTTGAGTGCTGATTAGTGAATAGTGCAAATTACGACGGACCTTTACCTTTTTATTTTCTTTCTTTTTTTTTTTTTTTGCCAAAAATAGTCATTACCCCATTTGAAATTCTAAAAGTCCTACTTTAGCTGCTATAAAAAAGGTGTGGCTTTTACATACCAGTAATGTTTCATGGATCTTATTTAGCGATCTAATTTGATTATTTAGATTAATAGTGAATCCCACTATTAATTACGGTCTATTATTAATTTAGTATATATATCCATCATGTCATCAAATAAAATTACCAAATTAAGTATTTCCCATTATATACTCCTTTAACAGGTAATCCCCTTACCATTGTGAGACTTAAATTGTGCTGAATTTAAAAGAATATATCCAAAAAGATATCCTCCCTCGAAAATAGGTAATAATAATCACAAAAGCAACGCTATTGAGACATAATGATTGTGTTTATTAGATTAACGATAAGTTTTAGCATTAAATGCATTTGATTATCAATTCAATAATCATAATATATTGGGCTCATTTGATAGACGTATTATGAATAGATTAAATATTGTATTATACTATTATTAATTTAATCGGGTCTAATACTTTATTTGGTAGACAAATTTAATTTTGTATTAATTTCAAAAACTTATATTAATTGTAAATTTTTTATATGATAGACATGTATTATAGAAGTATTTTAATGTCATCAACGTAACAAATATTTTGACGCACGTTGGAATTAATTGAGAATATTTTTGTTAATTCAATACTAATACGATGAAATAACTTTCTAACAAAATAACGGATTAGACTAAATAACTACTATCCAATTCTTATTTTGTATATGTCAAACACTAAAAAAAATTATGTATTATTTTAATACCTTATTTAATCTTGTTTTTTGTCAATCTGTATTATATTAGATTAGATTTTTTTATCCAATCCATCCATTTCTAATACGACAACTAAACAAATCTATTATGTCCTTAAGTTATATCTCAATAACATTATTTTATTCGCAATCATATTTTCTCTTTGATTCTAGCTACTAGTCCAGCTAAAGCCAGGGGCGGAGCTACTTGGGTCATTGTGGGGGGAGTTGCCCCACTCAATTTTGAAGAAATACTACATATTCACTGTATCAGGAAAATAAATTATATTTAGTTTATTACATTGCCCCCTCTTAAGTTTTTGAAAATTTGCATAATGACCTAGTTTTTTTCTTTTCGGTAAATTAGTGGTAGATTGACATCTAAATAAATCAAATGTAAATTAACCGAAGATGAAACTTTTATTATATAATATCCTTCCACTTATTCTTTAAAAATAGTTGTATAGTTGTCTATCATTTTTTTTTATAGATTGTCGGCTCATAAATTAGTATCACATAAATTAATGCAACTAATAAAATGTACTAACCCGAAAAATCAATTTAAGCTATTCTAAAAGATCAATTTCTTAACCACATTAAAAGAAAATTATTGAGAATTTTATGTCATGAAATTGAACAATAATAGTCTATTCTTGAAATTTAATACAATGTTAATGTGTTCTACGTGTATAAATATAATACCCAATTTACTCCTTATTAATTAATATCCAAATTTTTGTTATCTCAATTAATCAATTTTTCAATCATATTCTTGTCTCCTCTCGGATAGAGTTCTGGCTCCGCCCCCGGCTAAAGATATGACTTTCCAATAAAGCTATGCAATTGAGAGAGAGGAATGCGGGCGTGTAGAGAGAAAGTAATAACTGCACGTTGACTGGCCAGAATGGATCACATATAAAGATAAGCCCTTAAGCAGTGCCTGAAAGGAATAATGATAATCTTATCTTTGTGGCTCGAAGTGTCTTTTTCGACCAAAAGGTTTGTTTGGGAATGTAAGGGGCTAAAAGTTAGTACCGCTGGACTTGTGGTCCCTATAATTTTTAAATGTAAATTATTATTTTTGGAGATTAAATTATACTTTTTAAAGTAAAAATTATAATTGATTAGAGGTATTTATGATCAATCATAATTGTTATTTTAGAAGGAGAATCCAATGTGAATATTTCATCACGAATTATATATTTGGAGTCATAAACACTATCTAGATGGGGTGACTAGATTTTTCAAATTAAGCTTAATTGATTATCAATTAACAACTATTCCGTCACAATTACCTCGTTCTATAAAGATTTAGTAAATAATGTGATAACCCCTTTAAACACCACAATTCATGTTGGCCATGACGATTAATTAAATTAATTCTTCAATTAATTCACTCGTAATCAATCTTACGTCGATCTCAAAACTCAAATCTAATTTGCACACTATGATTGAATAGATATTAATCAATCAATACAACAAATACATAGTGCGCATATGTGCAATTAATCACAAGTGTATAAGATAAACAGTACATAACACAAGTGATTTGTTGACGCAAAAAACTCTCCTAAAAAAAATCGTGGGGAACCTTCTCGGACCTATATCTTAACCAATACCATGACTATAAAGTACTCGAGACTTATATCTTAACCAATACCATGGCTAGATGTTCATTTCCTTGTGTCTCTCTGTCAAAGGTCGTCCTTTAATGTCTAGTGTAGTTTCACTTGAACCTCCCTCCCTGTAGCACAGTTTGTTTAGCCCTTGAGCAATTATTGGCACACCAATAATCCTCGGTATGTACACATCAATGGGTTTGTTAAACCATTAACTTTAATTTGTGAGCTTATGTAGAATCTCTAATGGTAGTCTTTAAGGTCTTAGGGATCTACATTATGGTGGAAGCTCCGAAGTTAGAAGTATAATCTTAGAAATCTCACAAGAGGATTAATTTAGATGTGAAAAAAGGCTCCTCCTATTTATGAGTTCGAAATAAGGATAGTCTTACGGCATCTCCAACCCAAACTCAAATTTAAGTTTAAGCAAAAAAATTAAATTTGAGTAAAAATTTAAGTCATGATTGAAAATGCTCTTAGTAAATAAGAAAACTCAAATTCGCTAACGACTACTCGATTGGTGGGAGGGCAGTCATAGGACGATTGTCGCGGGAGTGAAAATAACGTTTCAAATATGGCTAAGGTTGGCACTGCTTGAACAACTATTGACACCGCTCGAGCAATCATTGAAATCACTCCAGCAAGTTCATAGACCGATCCCTATATTGCATTTCATGGCCTCTTTCTATTTCTTTCTCCAAGTCATAAAGAGACTGTTCTAGTGAAAAAAAATGAGCATAGATTGGTCCCTATAGGTTTTTAAGCATAAAATTATGCAAAAACTTGTTCTTTTAAACGCAAAAGGGTGTTGCTCAAAGAGGAGTTTGATTGTGACTCAAACTATGTTTCAAAACTCATAAATGGTTTAAAAAAATTCTTTTAAAATCACATAGAAGTTATAATCGGATTGTTTTCAATTCTATTTTCATCCTGATCAACCTAAGTAAAAATTGACTAAGGATTCATTTTAGGTGTCTAAGGCATTACCCTGTCCTAAGTATTAAGGAGTATACGTTTGACACTTGATCTTCTCCATTCAATGAAGCTTTCGGATCTTGAACTTAATAACATCATGACTATGGAATTGGTTAAGATTTTACAATGGATTCCAAAATATTAGTCAATTACAAATATGATCTAATAATAACAATTGATAATGATGATAAGATTTCCTCAAATGGTGTTGAATTTTGGATAGGAAGATTAGAGATATGAAATAAGGACAGAGAAGGAACTGTTGAAATTGTCAAGATTTTAGTTGTTAGGATTCCTTTATTCTAGGATTTATTCCTCGATATGCTAATAACCCTCTTATACTTGAGGGACAAGTTTGTTTTTTCTGTTTTTGACCTAGTCACATACCACGATTCTAGGACCTGTATAATCGTGGGTTGTTATCTTATTTCCTGTTTGATGTAAGGCTATTTAATAGCCAAGGTTGTGTTTTAGTTCTATAAGTGAATTCTCCTGAGTTTACTAGTGCAATCATACTCTGTTTTTCAGTAACCTAGCTTAGTTCTAACATCTGGTATTAGAGCTAGATCACAAGACCCGACCAAAACTTGCAAACACAGTACCAGTGTGAGAGAACAAGAACATGATGTCTGAGAATAGTTTTGTACAACCTGCCATACCAAGGCTCGATGGGCACTATGATCATTGGAGTATGCTTATGGAGAATTTTATGTGTTCCAAGGGATATTGGAACTTGGTGGAGACAGGAATCACTGCAGTAGCAGAAGGAGCTGATTCTAGTGACTCACAGAAGAAGGCACTGGAGGAGCATAAGTTGAAAGACTTGAAGGCCAAGAACTATCTGTTTCAAGCCATTGATTGTTCGATCCTGGAAATGATCTTGAAGAAGGACACTGCGAAGGATATATGGGATTCCTTGAAGTAGAAGTATCAAGGAACAACGCATGTGAAGCGTGCTCAATTGCAGGCACTTCGAAAGGAGTTTGAAGTACTGCATATGAAGGCTGGGGAACCGTCAACAACTACTTTTGGAAGAATGCTCATTATAGCCAATAAGATGGGGCTTCATGGAGAAAGAATGGAGGATGTGGTGATCATTGAGAAAATTTTGAGGTCAATAACTTCAAAATATGATTATGTTGTCTGCTCGATTGAGGAATCGAATGACTTGGATGTTTTATCCATCGATGAGCTTCAGAGCAGTCTCCTCATGCATGAACAAAGAATGAGTCGGCATATGGAGGATGAATAAGCTCTTCAAGTAACTTCTGAAGTTCAACAAGGAGGAAGATGTGGTGGCCGTGGTTCCTATCGTGGAAGAGGAAGAGGGAGGGGTAGATTTGGGTTCGACAAATCTATCCTAGAATGCTACAACTGTCATGAGTTAGGGCATTTTCAGTGGGAATGCCCGAAGAAAGCTAGGGATTCTAAGGCTAATTTTGCATAAACAAAGGAAGAAATGTTGCTAATGGCGGAGGTGGATGTTAAGGAAGCTGAGATGGAGTACATTTGGTTTCTTGATTCCGGATGTAGCAATCATATGTGTGGTAGAAGGGAAGCATTTATCGAGATGGATGACAATTTTTGAGAGTCAGTGAAACTGGGAAATGATTCCAGTCTCAGTGTACAAGGCAAGGGCAAGGTGCAAATGGAGGTGCATGGGATCGTGCATATGATTACTAGAGTCTTCTTTGTACCTGAGTTGAAGAATAATTTGTTGAGTATCGGTCAACTACAAGAGAGAGGACTCGCAGTGCTCATGCAACATGGAAGGTGTAAGATTTTTCATCCTGAGAAGGGTCTAATTCTTGAAACTGAGATGACAAACAATAGGATGTTTGCCTTGATTGCTCGTTGCCCACTGAAGAAACAAAATTGTCTCTCCATGACAACCACAAATCAAGCAAATCGTTGGCATCATCGATATGGGCATTTAAGTTGGAATGGACTGAAAGTGCTACAACAAAAGAATATGGTTGGAGGGCTGCCAAAGTTCAAAGATTCTCAAAAAGTGTGTGAAAACTGCCTTGTGGGAAAGCAGCATCGTGATTCTTTTCCAAGGGAAAGTGTGTGGAGAGCTTCCAAGGTACTACAGTTGATACATCCTGATATATGTGGCCCAATAAGTCCAATCTCAAATAGTAAGAAGAGATACCTTATCACTTTTATTGATGATTACAGTAGAAGAACTTGGGTTTATTTTCTGGTGGAGAAATTAGAATCTTTTGCTATGTTCAAAACATATAAAGCTAGAGCGGAAAAGGAAACATGAGCATTTATAAGAGGCTTGAGGACAGATCGAGGAGGTGAGTTCACATCACATGAATTCACAAGTTTTTGCAATATGAATGGCATTCATAGACAGTTGACTGCTGCCTACACTCCTCAAAAAAACGGCGTTGCTGAAAGGAAGAATCAAACTATCATGAATATGGTTCGGTGCATGCTATCAGAGAAGCAACTTCCAAAGACTTTCTGGCCAGAATCAGTGAACTGGGCAGTGCATGTGTTGAATCGAAGTCCAACCCTTGCCGTGAAAAACAAGACACCTGAAGAAGCTTGGAGTGGGCACAAACCATCGGTGGATTACTTTAGAGTCTTTGGATGCCTATCTCATGTGCATGTACCTGATAGCAAAAGAATGAAACTTGATGACAAAAGCTTCAAATGCATACTGTTGGGGGTAAGTGAAGAATCCAAAGCTTATAGATTGTTTGATCCCATTTCACAGAAAATTATTGCAAGCCGAGATGTGGTTTTTGAGGAAGATCAACAATGGGATTGGGATGATAGCCATAAGTAGGCTATTTTAGTTGATCTTAAATGGGAAATGGATGAAGAAACAATTACAAAAGATCAAGGAGATGTAGAAGGATCTGGAGCTAATGAAGATATGGGAAATAATGAGCCTGATGGAAGTGATTCATTAGAAATAGGAGATATCACGAATGAAGGAAGTGCAACTCAAGAGAGGCAAACTCGAAGGCTACCAATTTGGATGAGAGATTATGAAACTGGTGAAGGTCTCTCTAATGAAGAAAGCGTGAACTTGGCTCACCTAGCCCTGTTTACTAATGGTGATCCCACTACTTATGATGATGATGTGAAGACTGAGAAATGGAAACAAGCAATGAATCGAGAAAAAGAAGCCATAGAGAAGAATGATACATGGGAATTGACTGATCTGCCATCTGGGGGAAAAACTATTGCAGTAAAGTGGGTTTTCAAGACAAAACAGAATGAAAATGGGGAGGTGGACAAGTACAAGGCTCGACTTGTTGCCAAGGGATATAGTCAACAATATGGAGTGGATTTTTCTGAAGTGTTTGCACTAGTGGCTCAATTGGATACAATTCGAGTGGTTATTTCCCTTGTTGCACAAAAGAGTTGGAAAATCTACCAACTCGATGCCAAATCAACTTTTCTGCATGGAGAGATTAATGAGGAAGTTTTTGTTGAACAACCACCTGGTTATGAACAGAAGGGGAGCGAATCCAAGGTATATCGTCTCAAAAAGGCACTATACGGACTCAAGTAGGCTCCACGAGCATGGTACAGTCGAATAGAGTCGTATTTCATCAAGGAGGGTTTCAATAAATGTCCCTACGAGCATACACTGTTCATCAAGACAGCCAATGAAGGTAAAATTTTGATTGTATGCCTCTATGTTGATGATCTTATATTCACTGGGAATGATGAGTTGTTGTTTGAGCAATTAAAAGGTCCATGATGGTTGAGTTTGATATGACTGATTTCGAAAAAATGAGGTATTTTCTTGGCATTGAAGTGGTGCAGACAATGGATGGCATATTTATTAATCAACGGAAGTATTCACAAGAAGTATTGGAAAGGTTTAACATGGTTCAATGCAACTCAGTGCATAATCCTGTGGTTCCTGGATTTAAACTTACTCGTGATGAAGGGGGAGTGGGAGTTGATAACACACTTTATAAGCAAGTGGTTGGAAGTCTCATGTACTTAACAACTACAAGTCCTGATCTTATGTTCACTGTAAGTCTAATTAGTAGATGCATGGAGCATTCTACTGAGTCTCATTTATTGGTAGCTAAGAGGATTTTAAGGTACGTGAAAAACACTGTGGGTTTTGGGGTATTCTACAAGAAGGGAGGAGATGAAGAACTTATTGGCTACATGGACATTGACTATGCTGGTGATCAAGATGACAGAAAGAGTACTTCAAGTTATGTCTTTATGATGAATTCAGGAGGAGTGTCATGGTCTTCGAAGATACAACCAGTGGTTACTCTTTCCACTACTGAAACAGAGTTTATTGCTGCAGCTTCAAGTGCGTGTCAAGTGGTGTGGTTAAGAAGAATTTTGAGAACATTAAATTTGAGGCAAACTGGTCCAACAACGGTTTATTGTGATAATGTCTCAACCATTAAGCTTTCAAAGAATCCGGTAGTGCATGGTCGTAACAAGCATATAGATGTATGGTTTCATTTTCTTCGAGACCTCGTCAAAGATGGGGTAGTGGAGTTGTTGCAGTGTTCTACTCAAAAGCAGATTGCAGACATCAGGACAAAGCCACTGAAGCTTGAAGTGTTTCTGAAGCTGCGAGAGTTAATGGGTGTTTGTGAATACCCTGAAATAAACTAAATATCAATGGTATTCAGTTTAAGGGAAGATGTTGAAATTGTCAAGATTTTAGTTGTTAGGATTCCTTTGTTCTAGGATTTATTCCTGGATATGCTAATAACCTCCTATACATGAGGGACAAGTTTGTTTTTTTTGTTTCTGACCTAGTCACTTACCACGATTCTAGGACCTGGATAATCGTGGGTTGTTATCTTATTTCCTGTTTAATGTAAGGCTATTTAATAGCCAAGGTTGTGTTTTAGTTCTATAACTGAATTCTCCTGAGTTTACTAGTGCAATCATAGCTCAATTCTAACACCAACACAAGAATTTACGTGATTTGGCCTACATCCACGGACACAACTGTCTAGGGCTTCCACTTTATTTATAAATCAATTATATTTTCGATTTGTGTGTATGTTATAAGGAGAGAGAACCCACATTTATAGGGTAAGCTTGGTATACTGAGTCTTCGCTACCATCAATGATGACGAGTTATTTTCTTCATAGTCTGCCAACCATAGACATGCTGATCATATCTGATCTCATAATTTACGGGATCTTCTCATATTTTCAACACCCTCTCAAGTTGGTATACGTGCATGTCGAATAAGTGTCAAATTTGAACTGAACAACAGAATGATTTGCACAGACTGCGATTTCTTTGGAAGTGGCATAAATTATGGCGATTGAATTTTGTCGATGCTGTGACTTTCGCAGAAATTATGGCAATTTAATTTGCCGTAGTAGTGACTGTCCTGCATCTTTTCTTGGAACTAGTAGAATTACAACTCTTTTTGTGATGCTGCAACTATCCTACTGCATATGGAACTGGCAAAAATTACAACTATGTAATTGCGCGAAATGAATCTTCGTGCGAAATTTGTCGATGAAGTGACTATCTAGTCAAACTCTCCCTGAATGAAAAAAAGGGGAACATGTAATTGCACGATTTCAATGCATGGAATGAACATCATGCAAACACGAAAGGCACAAAATATAATAAGAGAATCAATAAGGGAGATTGTTTTAAATGTGGGGAGGTTGTTGTAAATAAAAAAAATCTTTTTTTTTTTTAAATAAAGAAGACAAGTCCAGGTGACTCAACATCTTTTTCACACTCACCGTTTTTTTTAAATTCATTTCTCTCTCTTTCTTTTAATAATCTCAACTACTCATCCTATATGTTTTCCAACTCCTTCTTTCTTAATCTTTTTTCACCTTTTTCTGTGCCCTCATTTTCTTCAAGTTGCTAGACCTATCTCTTCCTCCTGTTTTTTTAGGACGAATTGGACTTTGTACACTAAAAATTTTAATAATTTTTACTTTATACCGTCAAATATTAGATTTTTCACATTATATTTCAATATATTAAAAATATTACAATGTGATAATGCCGTTAGTTTTCATTACTATGTTTTGTCAAAGTCAATATGGTGGGTTTCGACAGAATAATCCACATTGCATTATTTTTAATATATTGAGAGTCCGATGCAAGAAAACTCATACTGGGGGTAAAAAGTTAGAAAATTTAAATATTTTAGGGTACAAAGTGAGATTCCCCAATCTTTTTTTTGGTTTTTTTTAATTGACTTCCTGACCTTTCTGGGTCCCTTGTTTCTTTATACTCCGAAAAGCAGGTGATGTCCGAGTTTGACTATGGCATCGGTGGGACTTCGACATAATCAACAAGGACCAGTGACAAGGTCAAGACAACACCTCCATCAACAAATGTGAGCCACCAAGGAAGCATGTGAGATGTTCCTTTGCGCGATGAAGGATCATCCACTCAAATCCTTTGTGTTCCTTCTCATCTTCTATTTCATATCTCCGATTTTATCATCCAAAATTCAATAAATAGTTGTACTTTCGCCTTAAAAATGTATAACTGTGCGTGCAGGATCTTGCACAATATAAAAAACAAGAACAGATCTCTCCCTTAGTGAACTCGAGTGTGTCGGTTGAGTGGTCAACCACGCTGCTTGGAACAGCCTGTGAGGTCCGATGGTAACTTGGAACGGCAACGGGAGACCCTCGTGGATTGAAAGAACGATCCAGTAAGGCTGGAGAAAGGTTCCTGGAACAAAAAAGAACAAGTTAGAAGGGCACTGGAGTGTTTTTCGGAGTATCCCCTCCGATGATCAAGTCAGTCTTTGAGAGAGAGAGAGAGAGAGAGAGAGAAGGAGAAAACACTGAGTGTGTATTGTAACAAAGGTTTTTTGTGGCCTACCTTCTTGACTCTTATGATTGTTGTCAGTGTTGTCAGTAGGTGATCATTAGGTACAGGCAGCGTGCGCACTGATTCTGATGAGGAATGTCCTCTCTTCTTTAATTGCTCGGGGTCCCAAACAGTCAATGCTTTATCATCGGGCTGCCGACTGTCCAATGAGCGTCACTTGGGGAGGATGCAATAAATGCCCAGCCTTAAAAATATTTATTGCCTTTCAATTCTGAGTCTTACCGCATTGAATGCGGTCTCATCAAGGGAATGGTGTAATTAAATGTTTGCTTTCTCAAGTCGTGTGTCAGTAAGGTCATGCGGTCTTTCTGTCTCTGATGTGACACGATTTGCCACGCGTCCATCCCTCTTTGGCTGTGGACCCTGCCTTCCTGTGCCTTCTGACACCAATTGTGTAAGACGAAACCATGATGGCTAACTTAGACTAGCCTAGGCTGATGACCTGTACATCAATAACTTATACGGGAGCAGAGGAAATGCATCCTGGACGGGGGTACATCTCGGTACCGAGGAGAGGTATATCTCGAGCCGAGGGGATACGAGGTGACCGAGGTACCATATCAGACCGATGGATACGTGTCGGTTCGTAAAACGTACTTGACCATGTCGGGTACCTCGGGGGCGAGGGAGTTGTAGGCCGATTGTACGTGATCCCGGTAACAGGATTTAAGTGACGCCGAGGACACGTGTCTTCATCTTGGAGTATTTCAGAAAAGTTCCGTCAACTGCCCCCCAGCCTTCGATCTTCTGACGCCGAGGACACGCGTCGTAAGGAGACGAAGGGTTTCCCAATAACCCCAACTGCTTCATCATTGCCTCTAGCCGCTTTCCCCTGCTTAGGGCGTCGTGCGCATTAAATGTGCCCTTTCGTGTTTCGTGCCCAATGATGAGACCGGTGCTATATAAATGGGCTTCCTCTCCCTTTTTCTTATTTCGTCATTTTGAACTTCCTCAAGAGAGCCCTTGCCCGAATCTTCGTCGGAGGTCTCTTTTCTTTCATTCGTCAACTGTCCAACCATTTCACCGGAGTTTTTCAGGCCAGCATTTTCTTCCCCGCTTCTGACACATCCTGAGGGAGTCGCTTCAAGTTTTTCCAGAAAAAAATTCCGTTTTTCATTCGGGTGAGTCCCAATATCTTTCCTATTTTCGCCTCTGTCCCTTTTGGTTTTCTGGTAACTGGAGGTGTCTCTGGTTGCTACTTAGCGACCAATCCTCGGGAAGCTTCCTTGGGGATCTTCAAGGGAAGAACATCCTCCACTTTCCTACTTTCTTCGAGATGCCTCGTCGTTGTCCTGCCCCCGAGAATCCTCAAGCTAGTTCTTCGGGGCTAGGGAAGTATAAGGTAAAGGGTTGTGAGCAAATTAATAGGTTTAAGGTTAAGTACAGCATCCCCCCGTTCGTAGACATAGAGGATTTTGACCCGGCTGTGCACTCTCATGACTTTGGGGCCGAGGATGCAATGCCCTTTTATACCAAAGCCATAATAGAGGGTGGAGTTAGGTTCTCTTTGCCCCCTCTGCTTCTCCAGTTCCTTTCCCATTTCCATCTCTTTCCCGTGCAGTGTTGCCTTAATATCTTTAGGATAATTATGGGGGTGCTAGAGCTCAATAGGCATCTTGGGGTAAACGTCGGGCTGAACGATATCCTTTTTTGTTATTCCCTTTTGAGAGTTACGCCTCAACAACACTTCTACCTCAAAGCCAGTGACCCATCTATGTACCTCGTAACTCACCTTCCTGACTCGGACAAGGGGTGCAAGGATGACCTACTCATCTTCAGGGGATCTTGGCAGAGAGGTGTCGGTCCCGAGTATGACGGCTTGTTATGTCTATTGGAATGGAGAATGACAAGTACGTCGGTTCCTTCGGGCCTTATTATTTTGTTTCTGAGATTTTCTACATGCTCATGACTCTTTTTTTGTTTGCGTAGACGTCCCTGCTCGGGAAATAGCTCCTCCCCCTCGGTCGTTGGTGAATTTTGCCGATCTAGTCACAGTTTAGAGATTTACTGGCGACGACGGGTTTGGTCGGGCTGCCCACATCCTCCTGAATTACACCCCCGGGTATAAAAAGTTTTCGCAGCTTCCCCAGCCTTTTGAGCCTTCCTGGTGGTCTGAACTCTTTGATCAGGCGACGGGGCAAGAAGTTGAGGAGAACTTGGAAGAAGACCCTGATCGGGCCTCGGAGGCTGAAGTTGAGGGCGAAGTTGAAGAGCTTGGGGTCGGAGAGGACTTGGTTCCTTCGCACGCCGAGGTGGGGACTTCGGGGAGAGATTCCTGGCCGGACTTCCAAATCCTACAATCTCTTGACGTCGAGGACGCCCTTGAGGTAGCTATGTCCAGCGCACCCCGTATTGATTTAGGGTTCCTTAGGCAGAGGCAAGCCCTCGCTGCTGGGAGGGGACAAGGATCGACTGGTGGGACCCCATCTGCAAGGACCAGCGCCACCCCCTCCTCAAGAGTCGTCAGTCGGGGTCAGGTGCGTGACCGAGATCCTCAGGTAGAGGAGGAGAGGAGGGTCAAACATAGGCACGACGGCCTTGGGAGAGTATCCAGGGCCTCGCCCGCTCAGCAGCAAAGTGGGAGAGGTCGTGGGTTACCTCCTGCTCCTCAACAACAACAACAGCAGCAACAACAACAACAACAACAACAACAGCGGCGACAATAGACTCCTCCTCTTCCGCAGACAGTGAAAGCTGCGGAGTGGAACCCTCGAGCCACTGATCATATGGACCGAGTGATCAGGGTCGACGATTCCATTTTGCAGGACCCTCATGTCGCCAATGCAGTAAGTGAGACGCTGCATTTCGAGGCCGACATAGCGGCTCACAGGGGGCGATCAACAAACGTGTTGTTTCGCTCCATCATCCAAAATTCCTTGGTGGTAAGTTCATCTTTGCTTCAGTCTCTTTTAGCCCCAATTTTCCTTTTGGTGACATGCTTTTTCATTTGCAGGCCACCCAACAGATTTCCATAATAGCAGCGTGGTACCATGGGACTAGGATGGACCTTCAGCGGGTTCGAGAGCAGAAGGAAGAAGTCGAGGGAGCCCTTGCCAGTGCTAGGGAGGACGTCGCTGCAAGGGATTCCACCCTCACGGGGCAGGCTGCTCAAATCGAGCAACTCCTCAAGGAGGCCGAGTTGGCGAAGGTCGGCGCTGAAAAGCTAAGTGCTGCCCTNGACTAGGATGGACCTTCAGCGGGTTCGAGAGCAGAAGAAAGAAGCCGAGGGAGCCCTTTCCAGTGCTAGGGAGGATGTCGCTGCAAGGGATTCCACCCTCGCGGGGCAGGCTGCTCAAATCGAGCAACTCCTCAAGGAGGCCGAGTTGGCGAAGGTCGGCGCTGAAAAGCTAAGTGCTGCCCTTGCCGACGCTGAGAGGAGGATAACAGAACAGAAGCAGCGGCTCTCTGCGGCAGAGGAGAGGGCCGTTGGTTCAGAGGAAAGCTACCTGGCTCTGACCCAGGAACTGGACAGGATTAGGGATGAGGCACTGAATAGGAAGTCCGAGGAGCAACTCCGAGAAAAGTTCGCCGANGTTCGGCGCTGAAAAGCTAAGTGCTGCCCTTGTCAACACTGAGAGGAGGATAACAGAACAGACGCAGCGGCTCTCTGCGGCAGAGGAGAGGGCTGTTGGTTCAGAGGAAAGCTGTCTGGCTCTGACCCAGGAGCTGGACAGGATCAGGGATGAGGCACTGAATAGGAAGTCCGAGGAGCAACTCCGAGAAAAGTTCGCCGATGACGTGCTCCCTGCTCTTGAGGAAAACAGCAAGGAGTTCTTCAAGAGGGGGTGGGACGAGGCGCTCTAGTCTGCTGGAATCCCGTCAGACTCTCCGCTCTTCCAGATGCACAAGTACGTGCCCTCGGCGGAGATGGAACGGGCCGAAGCAGAGATTGCTGCCGAGGGCGAGATTCCAACGCCGGTGCAAGTTTCGGTGGATCTGCCTGAGGCAGTAATAGTGGATTTGTCTGATGAGGCCCTACCGGACCGGGACCCGGACCATAATATTCCCCAGGGTCCTTCTGTCACCGAAGTACCTCCTGCTCCGCCTGCTCCCGAAGCTGCTCAACCTTTCTATGCCGATTCGCCATCGGCGGATGTTTTGGAGATGCCCGGGGCAAGATGAAAGCCCCCCCCTTTTTTTTTCTTTTTGATCTTTGATCTGTACTTTTTCCCTTGTAGCTTTTGGGGACGCAAATCCCCTCTTTTTGAACAAAGTTCTGTTTAGAGGTCTAATATCGGATAGAATGTGATTCTTGATTCTGAATTCTTTCTTGCGTATACTTTCGTAGGAATCCTTGAACTGTCCTAGGAGGCCTTTTTTTTTTTTTTTTTTTTTCGGGGCCGAGAGTCTTTGTACTCTGTCCCCAGGACCTTGCCCTTCCAGGAGGTTTGCTCCTGTGTTTGTTTCGGGGGCGAGAGTCTTTGTACTCCGTCCCCAGGGCCTTGCCCTTCCAGGAGGCTTGCTCTTGTGTTTGTTTTAGGGCCGAGAGTCTTTGAACTCTGTCCCCAGGGCCTTTCCCTTGCAGGAGGCTTGCTCCTGTGTTTGTTTTGGGGGCGAGAGTCTTTGGACTCTGTCCCCAGGGCCTTGCCCTTCCAGGAGGCTTGCTCCTGTGTTTGTTTCGAGGCCGAGAGTCTTTGAACTCTGTCCCCAGGGGCTTTGCCCTTTATCTTTGTCGTTGGCAAGCACTGAGGTAGACAAATACTCAAAAATAGTATTTTTTTTAGATTCATCACATTCCACGGTCGCGTTATAAGTTTTTCCTCCATATCTTCTAATCTGTATGACCCGGCGCCCCCGATAGATATCACTTTATAAGGCCCTTCCCAGTTAGGTCCCATTTTTCCTTCTGTTGGGTCACGGGTATTGGCCGTTACCCTTCTGAGGACCAGATCGCCGATTCAAAATTCTCGCGCCTTGACCTTTTTGTTGTATAGTTGGAAAATCTTTTTCTGGTACTGGGTTATTCTTAAGGCGGCTGTCTCCCTTTTTTCTTCCACCAGATCCAAATCAAGCCCCAGTTGACGGTCATTTTCCCCCGTGTCGAAAACTTGGGTCCTTATGGTCGGGAGTCCTACCTCAAGAGGTATGATAGCTTCCATCCTGTAAGCCAGGGAATATAGGGTTTCTCCTGTCGAGGACCGAGGGGTGGTCCTGTACACCCACAAAATGTTTAATAACTCGTCTGCCCATTTTCCCTTGGCCTTCTCCAACATCTTCTTGATTCCACTGATAATTATTTTGTTGGAGGCTTCTGCCTGCCCGTTGGCTTGAGGGTAGGCAGGGGTGGAGTAGAAATTACGGATTTCGAGTTGCTCACAGAAAGACTTGAAACGTCCGCCGGTGAATTGAGTCCCGTTATCTGATACCGGTGCTCGGGGAATCCCGAATCTGATGACTATGTTCTCCCAGATGAACTTCTTAGCATCTATGTCGCGGACGTGAGTCAACGGCTCCGCCTCAACCCACTTGGTGAAATAATCTGTGGCCACAATGAGGAACTTTCTGTTTCCAGGAGCCTTGGGCAGGGGGCCAACTAAGTCGAGTCCCCACTGGGCGAATGACCAAGGGCTAGTCAGGGGGTGCAAGTCCCCCGCAGGTTACCTGATTGCAGGGGAGAACCTCTGACATTGGTCACATTTTTGGACGTATGTTCGCGCATCCCTTTGCATTCGTGGCCACCAATATCCCTGAGACATGATACGGTGTGCCATCGATCGCCCCCAGAGTGTCCCCCGCATATTCCTTCGTGTACCTTATAGAGAAGGTCTTCCACCTGGTCTTCTTGGACGCATAACAACTAAGGTCCTGAGAAAGACCTCCGATACAGCTTCTGATCCGGAGAGACCCAAAATCTCGGAGCTTTGAGTTTTATCTTCCTTGCCTTTTTTGAACACTCCGGGAGGTCTCCTGTTGTTAGGAACCTGAGAAAGGGATCAATCCAGCTGGGCGGCTTGTGTTCGTCCTGGACAGCCATTGCCTCGGGAGCATGGTCTATGCAGGATGCGGGAAGATATTCTATGGTGATCCTGCGTGACTGGGAGGAATCCACTGCCGAGGCTAGACAAGCCAGGGCGTCGGCATGCGTGTTCTTGTCTCAGGACACTTGTTTGATTTCAATCCTTCCGAATCTTCGGATCACAGTTGTCGCCTGGAGATGGTAAGCCTTCATCCTAGGGTCCCTTGTCTCAAACTCTCCGTTAACTTGGTTGACCACCAACATGGAATTGAAATGCACGATCAAGTCCGTAACTCCAGTTGCCTCAGCTAACCGAAGTCCTGAGACGAGGGCTTCGTATTCAGCGTCATTATTTGACGCTTTGAATCCCAGCCGAACGGCCTGCTCTGCGACAATCCCATCTGGAGAGATCAGTAAGATATCGATCCCGGACCCCTTACTATTTGACGAACCATCCACACACAAAAGCCATGGCGATCTTTCACAATTCGTTGGAGAGGCTATGTCGAGAGGAGGCGGTCTTTCTAGAACGGGATGCTCCCCAGTAAACTCAGCTATGAAGTCCGCCAATACCTGACCCTTTATTGCAATTCGAGGTTTGAAATGAATGTCGTGTTCCCCCAACTCTACTGCCCACTTGGAAATCCTTCCGGAGAGTTCCGCTTTCCTCAAAATGGCCTGTAAGGGCTGATCGGTAAGGACGGTAATTGGGTGTGCCTGAAAATAATGCCTCAGTTTTCTTGCAGTGGTGACCAGGGATAGAGCCAATTTCTCGAGGGGCAGGTATCTTGTCTCTGCGTCCAGGAGCACCTTGCTTATGTAATAAATCGACTTCTGGCGGTGCTTGTGCTCACGAATAAGTACCCTGCTTACTGTAAATTGAGATACGACCAAGTACAAGAAGAGCATTTCCCCCTGGATGGGGACGGATAAGGTCGGGAGAGTCCTTAGGTATTCCTTGATTCCAGCTAGGGCGTCTTTGCACCCCTGGCTCCACATATCCTTCTCAGTACTCTTGATTGCTCCGAAAAAAGGTTTGCATTTGTCTGAGGAGCGTGAGACGAAACGGTTAAGTGCTGCTAGCATCCCCGTGAGCTTTTGGACTTCTTGGACAGTTC
>CAUOFW020004303.1:356133-453009 GCA_963454935.2 Ilex paraguariensis | reverse complement strand
CGTTGAATCCGATGAGGGGTGTCCTGACCTTGGTGAGGTCCTTGAGGCCAAGACCCATTCGTTTTAAAGTCTCGGAGTACATCACTTCCGAGGAACTTCCAGAGTCTATCAACACCCTTTTGACGTCCAATTTTTCTATCTTCAGGGTCAAGACAAGGGCGTCATTATGAGGAGTCACTACGCCTGTCAAGNTTACCCGACTCCACTCCGAAAACACACTTTGCCGCGTTCAGCTTTAGCCCGTACTCCCTGAGGGTGGAGAAGGTATCGGCCAAATCTGCCAGATGGTCACAACTTCGTTTGCTCTTTACCAGTGTATTGTCAATGTAAACCTCCATGGTGTTGCCGATCTGCTTTTTGAACATCCGGTTCATCAGTCTTTGGTANATCCTCTTGAGTTCGGACTCGAGTTCCTTGGACGTGGGACGATCCAGGGGACATACATAGATGACATCTATGACGTTGTCCGGTTTCTCGGTCGGGGCAATGGTGTGTCTCTCTTCTGGCCTGGGCTCTATGTATTCTTTCAAGTATCCGTCTCGGACAAATTTTTCCAAGAACGATTTGTACACCCTGCAGCTTTCAGTGCGATGTCCGAAATCCCGGTGATAGGAACACGTAACCCTTTGATCACGGGTGGAGGGATCGCTCTGCATCCTGGGCGGCCATTTGAAGAACGGCTCNGTGTAGGCGTGATGCGGGGCCATGCGTCGTGGCTTTTGTTTGATTGGCTTGTGCGTCGGGTCAACATGCAGCTTGTACGTGATTATCTTGGGGTCAACCCCTGTCATTTCTGTTGCGTTCCAAGCGAACACATTCCCATTTCCCCTTAGGAACACAATCATCTCCTCCTGTTCGGCTGCGGGCATTGCAGTTCCAACTAAGAAATATCTTTCTTCTTCTCCCTCCATCAAGGGTACCTTCCGGAGGTCNTCTTCAATCCTTGAGTATTTGTTTATCCGGGCCATCAGCTCCCTCATATCCGAGGGAGTCTTCTTTGTCAGGGATCGGTACAGGTCCGTGTCCCTCGCCAGACCGAGCCGAAAAGACGCCGCTGCCATGACTTCCGAGCAGCCTTCTATCTCATTAACCTCTTCCCAGTATCGGATGACATACTGGCGAAGGGTCTCGGATTCCCTACGTCTGAGGGTCAGCAATTATCCAATGTCTTTGGGGCGCTTACTTCTCGTAATGAATCGAGCCAGGAACTGCCTCGTCAATTCCTTCCACGACCCAATACTATTTGGGGGAAGCGCCTCGAACCACNCAGTGTTGATGATGAAAGGACCCGTGACAACTGGCAATGTGATTTTGCCTACGATCAGGGCGAACGAGCCGTTGAATCCGATGAGAGGTGTTCTGACCTTAGTGAGGTCCTTGAGGCCAAGACCCATTCGTTTTAAAGTCTCGGAGTACATCACTTCNCGGAGTCCCCCAGGCTCATTGGAAACACTCTACAGAGAAACCGTTGGTCCGAATGATAGAGGGACATCATCTGCTTGTATTGCCTGAGATGGGCTTCGGGATCGGACCGCCCGTCATAAGTTTTGAACCTTGGCACGACGAATTTTCTTGAAACCTCCATCTCTCCGATACCCCTGGTGAAGGGTGTTTGTAGGACCTCGTCTTCGACCTCATCCTGGACAGCCTTACTCTTTCTCCTGGATTCTAGCCGGGCTCTGAGATCAATTTCCTCCCTGACGGGATGTCTTCTGTAGTCCTTGAGTTCATCAATGGCCCCCTCATTTCCTGGGCGCCGTGCGGATAGGGTAGAATCCTCCTCGGACTCATCCCCCTCCCTCCGTCTAGACAATCCTCGCCGGAGGTCATCTAGGGCTAACGGTCTTGCCTTCCTTGAATGGTCGTTAGGAAGGTGCTCGTTGGCTCTCGGTCGCTTTGGAGCCCGGGAGCTCTCTGCCTTGTTGTTTAGATGATTCCTTAGATCCTTCGTTTCCGCCTCCTGGGCGGGGAACCCACGAGAGAGGAATGAGTCCCTCGACCCTTCACCGGAGGCGGCAAATTCGTTGAGCCGGCTTAGGACGTTTACATTGTCCTTTTCCAGCTGTCGTAATCTATCGCCAAACTTTTCTTTGATCACCTCCGCCAGCTGACGAGCCAGAGGGGCTGATCCTCCTGACCTAATTCTCATACTGGTTTGAGGAGTAACCCCTCTTGACTGAGTGTAGGCATTTTTATTCCCGTCAGTGTGATCTCTTCCTCCATGGTGACAGAGAACTTGTAATTCGAGACTTCTTTGGTGGGGACCTTTCCTTTTTTGTCGAGTGTTCACCATGGTCACTGTTCTTTATAGAGAAAAAACTAGGAGAACTAGTCGCTTCCCACAGACGGCGCCAGATTGTGCGTGCAGGATCTTGCACAATATAAAAAACGAGAACAGATCTCTCCCTTAGTGAACTCGAGTGTGTCGGTTGAGTGGTCAACCACGCTGCTTGGGACAGCCTGTGAGGTCTGGTGGTAACCTGGAACGGCAACGGGAGACCCTCGTGGATTGAAGGAACGATCCAGTAAGGCTGGAGAAAGGTTCCTGGAACAAAGAAGAACAAGTTAGAAGGGCGCCGGAGTGTTTTCCGGCGTATCCCCTCCGACGATCAAGTCAGTCTTTGAGAGAGAGAGAGAGAGAGAGAGAAGGAGAAAACACTGAGTGTGTATTGTAGCAAAGGTTTTTTGTGGCCTACCTTCTTGACTCTTACGAGGAGTATTTATACCTTAAAAGCACATGATTGCTGTCAGTGTTGTCAATATGTGATCATTAGGTACAGGCAGCGTGCGCACTAATTCTGATGAGGAATGTCCTCTCTTCTTTAACTGCTCGGGGTCCCGAGCAATCAATGCTTTATCATCGGGCTGCCGACTGTCCAATGAGCGTCCCTCGGGGAGGATGCAATAAATGCCTCGCCTTAGAGACATTTATTGCCTTTCAATTCTGAGCCTTACCGCATTGAATGCGGTCTCATCAAGGGAATGGTGTAATTAAATGTTTGCTTTCCCAAGTCACGTGTCAGTAAGGTCATGCGGTCTTTCTGTCTCTGATGTGACACGATTTGCCACGCGTCCATCCCTCTTTGGCTGTGGACCCTGCCTTCCTGTGCCTTCTGACACCAATTGTGTAAGACGAAACCATGATGGCTAACTTAGACTAGCCTAGGCTGATGACCTGTACATCAATAACTTATACGGGAGCAGAGGAAATGCATCCTGGACGGGGGTACATCTCGGTACCGAGGAGAGGTATATCTCGAGCCGAGGGGATACGTGGCGACCGAGGTACCATATCGGACCGATGGATACGTGTCGGTTCGTAAAACGTACTTGACCATGTCAGGTACCTCGGGGGCGAGGGAGTTGTAGGCCGATTGTACGTGATCCCAGTAACAGGATTTAAGTGACGCCGAGGACACGTGTCTTCATCTTGGAGTATTTCAGAAAAGTTCCATCAATAACTTTACCTCGAAAAATACTTACTTTCGGTATAACACCAATTTTTTTTTTTTTTTTTGAATTACCTAATATATTTGATAGATGACGGAATTGTAGTTGATACTACTGTATATTTTTTTAATGTTCCGTCTATTAGCTGTAGATAATCGCTTGTGTGATGGAAGTGCACTAAAGCCTGTTTGGATGACATTAGTATTTATTTAGAATGAGTATCTCATTTCTGGTGATGAGATACTCGGATTTTAATTACCACATAATTAATGTTTGGTTATTGTTATTAAAATAGTAAGGGAATGAATGTATTTTTAATATTAATTTAGGATTAAATTTAATTTTACAAAAACGATTGATTTAGGAAGAGAGTTTGATTTAAGAAATAAAGTTAATTTTTAAAACGAGATTAATTTTAGAATTTTATTCCTTTTGTAGAATACTCAATTAAGGTAGGTGTAAGATTATCTCCATTTGACCACGTGTTCACCCAAAAAATGGTAACTTTACCCTACAAAATGATAATTTCACCTCAAAAAGTGATAAGTGCATCCCAAAAGATGATAAATTCAATGGTGGACTAAATAACAAATATTTTCCACGCGTATGATGTATCGTGTTTGTAACTCGGTCGATTACCGATGTCGTCTCCTCAGGACAATCGAATAGTTCAAAGGGTGATAGGCAAATAAAAGTAAAAAAAATGTAAATGTTTGAAAAATTGGTTGTAGAATTTATCAACTTGAGATCATACTCAAACTCACTTAAGCAAGAAATATTCAATTAACAATCAAATAAAAACAACAAATATATATATTTAAGCTGATTGATCTAATTTTGAAAGAATTACATTCACTTCAGTTGCAGTGATTCCAAAAATTACTCGTGCCAGAATTAACTGTTTATGGGTAAAGATATACATATCAAATGTGTTTTCAACTTTAATCATTCAAACAACCAAATACTTATTCCCTAGAAAAACCCTAATTGAGTCAAAATTCTCATTCACTAATGAGACTCCCTCATCCTATCAAACCGAAATACAACTACTCACGCATAATGAAATTGAAAACAATATTAATTGAATAAAGCTTGATTGCAATTGAAAACAAATAAAACTTGAAATTCAATCTGCACGTAAAATAAATTACAATGAATGTAAATCGTTTACAATAGAGAATTGAAAGTACTTGCCTAGAAAGAATTCAAATACTAAATGTAGCTTGGAATTCAAAATAATGGAAGAACTCTTGGAAGGAGAAAACCCTAGTTCTAACCCTAGGAGAAAGAACATCTAAAGAACAATGAATTGAACAATGAAATTTGATTCCCTTCACCATGGCTAGGTTTGGGTATGTATACTAATGACTCTTTGGTGTAATGGTACTCATTGTCTTATAAAGACTTTGCTTTTTTGAGGTCATTGGTTTAAGTCCCCCCCTCCACCCTCTCCCCCAGAAAAAGAAAAAAAAATGGTTTGGGTATTTATAGGAGAATATCCACTGAAAATCCTCTCTTTTATCCACCAATCACGACCCTTTTAAGTCCGCAACAAATTAATTTTCCAAAATAGTTCTCACATCAGAAATACACTAACCTACCAATAGAAAGCACAAAACGACCTACTAGTAGACAAGCTCTCTGTTCCAAACGAACTAGTAGCTCTTCACAGTTACTGGTAGAACAACCTTCATTCTAAGATCTATCGATTTGAATCGTTTTTTCGTCATTAGTTTATCTTCTTGAACTAGTGGAGTTCATTCAAGAATAATGTTTACTTTCCCAATTAGTGCATTTGAAACCAAACGACATATTTTCTTTTAGAATGAGTTCATACAGATCAGAATTCTGCTTTCTTTTAGGAAATACTAACATAGAAATGAAATCAAGTTTGCTCAAAGAATTACTGTGATCCATAGCAGAATCGAATCACCCAATCTCTCTTATGTCCCGTCTAGTCAGAAGGATGGAAAGTAGGAAGGATACACTTTCTATCTTTCAAGGATGAAAAGTAGGAATGATACACTTTCTTTCATCTGTGTTTGGTTGGGTGGATGGAAAATAAAAATAACTAATTTTTTTTTGTGCTGGCTAAGATTAAGGGTGACAATAGAGTCATGTCGTGTCAGATTTGTATTGAGTCATAAAATTATGAGTCTTTTATATTTTTTGTTCGCGTGTCAGGTCATTTTCAAGTTCGTGTTAAGTTATAATTATCCGGATTGAATTCAGCTAACATCTCCATTTCCAAGCCAGAAAATTACTTTAAACCTGATGCGAATTTTACTTCATTTCAAATTTTTTATTTTGTATCTTCAAAAATTAAATTGTTCATATTGCACCCTTAATATATTAAAAATATTATAATGTGACCCGTCTACTAGCTTTTCGTTAATTTTTCCGTCAATGTCAATAGATTGGCTTTTGACGAAAAAAATAACAGAAGTTAACATAAATGTCATATTGTAACACTTTTGATATATTAAGAAAATAATGTGAGAAATTTAATTTTTAAGAGTATAAAATATTTTTTAAAAAATATTTCAAAGTACAAAATGCGAAAAACACTTTTTATATCCATGTAGCCTTTTAACGATAGACACGTAGTTGTCAATCACCCACATTCATCAATAATATTGAGTTTGGCCATCGAATTTGTCCAATAAATTTGGTTCAAAGAAGACTACTCAATACTCATTTTCAACGTGCTTATATACCTTCCAAGAAGTTGTGATCTAAGGTGGACTACGGATGGCAGTGGACCGAAGGAAGAATGGGGGATGTAATCTCTATTTCTGTACACGTTTAAAATTTTTTTATCTATTCTCGGTCTATTTTCGTTAACGGATATAATTTTTATCCTCATTTCCGTCCCCAACCTTCCCCCCCCCCCCCTTTCCCCCTTACTCGCCTAGTCTAAACCAATATAATTCGAAATACTAAATAAATCTAACATTCTAAATAATCCAACATAATTATAGAATAATATAATATAATTAAAAGTTTGTCACCTACGACATAATCCAACATAATATAATTAAAATCTTGTCTATAACATAATCAAACATAATATAATTAAAGTTTGTCTAACACAACATCATGCTACACAACATAATGTAACATAACATAATCCAACATAAAAAAATATAAAAATACAAAGCCAAAAACATGAAGAAAAAAACAACAAAAAATTAAACAACTTCTAGCTAATTAGTAAACTCATACTCTCAACAACCACAGTTTGTCCCAAAAGGCCCAAAGATTTAATACATCAAAGTTTATACTCAATATATTTGTTATTAAACCAGTTTATGCTCACCTAAGTGATCCAATGGACCTTGTTAGTGCATACCTTGCACCTGGATGAACCTTTATTCCAAATGATCTTGAAAAGATCTTCCAGTTCTATCAGAATATATTATTCTATACTCTGTTCATTTATGTAGATTTGTATTTACAGTAACATGTATAATAATAATAACGGATAAAATGGGACGGAAAGAAACCACGCGGGAAGGGGTGGGGGTAAGTCTCAGTCTATCACCTCCTTCATTTTCACACAGGTTTATACGGATATCTTTGTATACGTTCATCGTTCAATACGTATTGTCCATCCCCAATTTAAAAGAGATAGGATTTAACAAATACTCATTTTTACTTGATCCACTATCATCCTTAAGTTGGATATTCTAACAAGTTTTATCCTAATTGATAAAAGAAAATGACAAATTTATTCTTTTTATCTCAGGAATGATTCTTAAAAATTCTATGCAATAATGTGCACAACAAAAAAAATATATTAATTATATTCTTTTACTGAAAATAATATTAATTATAATTAATTACAATTGACGCGATAAATTTTCATATGTTGACAGCATTGCAGTGACAGAAGAAATTTTGGGTGGCACATGTTCCTGGGGTGGCCAGTGGGATCATACCAAACAAAGAACACTACTCAATACACACTGTTGACACCAAGTATTCCAACAAAATTGGGAGAATTGCGCTCACATTTTTTTTTAGGTTTGACACTTAATCACTCAGATTTCTTGACATTTGAAATATTACACACAAATCACCTGAGATTTGTACACACATAACACTTAGACCCCTGTTATATATTAATAAAATACACTTAGATCTCCTGAAGTTTGTAAGTATATAATACTTGGACCCTTTAAGTTTAAAATATTAAACTTAGGCCAAAAATATTCTAATCAAATATTTTAAATTTTACAATCAAAATTCATGTTCTATTACATCATTTATTGAAATAAAATTAAAATTAAAATTTTAATTTTTTTTTAAAAAATTGGAATTAGTATACATATATATTGTCTATTAGAATTTAATTTAATCGTTTAAACGACCAAATTAAAATACCAAACTACCACAATTAAATTTAAAAGATATTGTATTCATTACAGTTTGATTCTTTGTTTAACTTTTTAGTGTTGTTATAATAGACAATATAATAATATACTAACTATGTTTTTTTTAAAAAAAATAAATTTTTATTTTTGATTTTATTTCAATAAATAGCATAATAGAATATAAATTTTAGATGTAAAATTCATGTTCTATTATGAATGACTTAGACCTATTATTTTATTTTTTAGTTTTATTCCAATAGATAGTTTAATTGTATACTAATCATGTTCTATTACAATTTTTTTAAACTTAAAGAGTTTAACTATTATATATTCACAAACTTTGGGGGAGTTAAAGTATAATTTATTAATAGATATATTTATAACAGGGGTTTAAACGTTAGGCGCGTACAAATTTTTGAGTGTTTGTGTGAAATATCTCATACGTCAGGAGGCGTAAATGATTAAGTGAAAAATCTCAAAAAATTTAGATATAATTCTCCCAACAAAATATGTTTCCCTCCGAGGCGGTTGTGGTCGTGCAACAAAAATACAATAAAGTTTTTGATTTTGATCAAACAAATACAATAAAGTTAGTCAAATGTGTAAAAAAAAAAGTTAAGTGAATGTGTGGACCCCAAAAATAGTGGGCTGACAAGTTTTCTAATAGTACGACAAAAATACAATAGAGTTGGTTAAATGTGTGGACTCTAATGAAAAAAAACGAAAGAAAAATGATGAATTTGACTATAGTATCCAAATATTAATTTTAGTATAGTATTTTTTATTTTTATTATTTTTGATGGGTTAAGGCCAAGTAGTCCAATTTATGTATTAAAGCCCAACCCCGGTTGAGGAGCCCAACCTCATCGTGAACCCACCAAGTCCAAGACAGACTAAGACCGGCTAGACTTCTTGCTTAGCACGTCACCAAGAGGAGAGCACGGGAAGTTTATCTACACCGCCTTAGGGAGCCCAAGGCCGGTTGGACTTCTTGCTTAGCACGTCACCAAGAGGAGAGCCCGGTTGGACTTCTTGCTTAGCACGTCACCAAGAGGAGAGCACGGTTGGACTTCTTGCTTAGCACGTCACCAAGAGGAGAGCACGGGAAGTTTATCTACACCGCCTTAGGGAGCCCAAGGCCGGTTGGACTTCTTGCTTAGCACGTCACCAAGAGGAGAGCACGGTTGGACTTCTTGCTTAGCACGTCACCAAGAAGAGAGCACAAGAAGCTTATCAACGGTCCAATCTTTGACCACGTTTCCTTCAAGAGTTCCCCAAACTCTTCCTCCCGTTGAGAATAAGTCGTGATCTCCACCGAAGATAATCTCTAAGCTGCGATAAAGAAGCCTTGAGGATATGTTATGATCTCCACAAGAATGATCTCTTATCTACTATAAAATGGCTCTAATCTGAGAGAGAAGGGGACACATGCTCCATCAGAGACTTTCAGAAGACGAACCGACTACCGGAGATTATTGTTTTTCTCTGATTCTCCATTCCCCCTCTCAAAGCTTGTATCTCCGTTCTCCATACCTTTGAATCAATAAAATACCCGGCGACTGAAGCCATTGAAGAGTGGACGTAGGTCGAATTGACCGAACCACTATAAATTGTGTCTTCTTTAATTTTCTCATTGATTTCATTGCATTTATTATCCATACTTGACAGGTGGTGTGCAAAACTATTTTTGTGCATCATCAATTTTAATAATTTTTTTACAGTAATAAAATGATTAACAATATAATAAAACTAACCACAAATATAATAAATGAAAATATAATATTTAATTTTTCTTTTTGGTAGTATAATCAAATCAAAAAATGATTCATTTTGTTAGTCAAATGTGTCAAAAAAAAATAGTTAAATGTGTGGGCCCCACGAGAAGATGATGTGCGCTGTTTTGTAAGTACAACAAAAGTAAAATAAAATTAGTTAAATGTGTGGGCCCTAATGAATAAAAAAAAATGCCACACCAAACAAAGAACACTACTCAGGTTGACAAAGTAATGTGCGTTTATAAAGTGAGTAATGCTATCTTCATCAATTTATTATTATTTTTATTATTTTAAGTGATGTTATATAATTTTTATCATTAAATATTAATAAGAGTCACTTATTTAATGATAAAAACTGTGACACATCAAATATAATGAAAATCTTGAAAAAAAATTCTAAGAGTAATGTTACATAAATTTAAAAAATGGATTTGATAATTACAATTATTGAATAGATAGTAGGTTCCAATAAATGTGAAAACTCATAATAAAATTAATGATTATAATTATTAAATTTAATTTTTAAATCTATTTTTTAAGTCTACCTAACATTGCTCAAATTCTAATAATTACAACTGTGTTCATATAGCATGGCAAGTTGAAGGCTGGCATCTAGTTTCTGGGTTATCTGCATCAGTAATGCTATGATGCCAAAGATTTATACCAAATTTCTTTGCCCAACACAAATGGTAGATGCCACATGTCTTTGTAGGTTCCAGTAATTTAAGTCCTCTCTCTCTAACTACACGTCAAACTCTTTAGATGAGCTTTCCCAAGAGATTTACCCCTGTTTGGTTGAAGGGAAATAGGGAGGATAGAAATTTGAGGAAGGAAGTGAGAGGGAAGGCTTCACTTTCCATTATTTGGTTTGGAAGGAAAATAGAAAATGGAAGGGAAAGAGAATCCCTGGCGCCCACCAAAATTTTTCCCCCCATTTGTGGGCGGAAAATGGACTGAAAAATGGAGTGAATATGACTTTTTTGGGAATTAACTATTTTACCCTTCTTCATCAAACAAAACTCATTCGTTGTATACACACATAAGACTTCACATCGTCTTCATCATCATCAGTATAAAAAGAAAGAAACAAAAAACATCGAAATTGGTCCGATATAGTTCAATTTTCTTCAAAATCTTCAAATTCTCAGTAAAAGAGAAAAAACTAAAAGCAAAACAGAAAGAAAGAAGAAAACATGAGATCCACATGAATCTTTAGTTCTAATGCATAAAAAATAAAAAATACCAAAAATAATTAGAAAAAAAAATCAAAATTCATAGCATTCTCAGATGTAGACAAAGCAATACACAAGGCATGCCAGAGAAGTCTTCTTCCACTACGCAATCGGGTAACCCACAATAAAGGATGAGAGCCATCGATCGTAGCCTTCTCAGATGTAGACGATAGATGAAGCCTCTCTCTCTCTTTCCCTGATGATCTTTTTCCATTCGTCCATCTTTTTCTCTCTCCCATGTAGACGAAGCGTCTCTTAGAAGACAACATAGGCTTTAACTATGGGGCAACATAGGCTTTAACTATGGGGCAACATAGGTTGTAATTCAATACTTTTTTTTTGTCTTTTTGAGTAATTTTTTAATAGTTAATTTTTGGTGGGTAAAAATATTGTGATAATTTACATTATAATTGCTAAATCATCTTTGCGTCATACAATTGGATTTATTTTCATTTTTTAATTTAATCTAAAATTAACTATTGAATTACATTAGATTTGGATTTAGATTTATAATTTATATAGCTATTTATAATTTATGGGTACATATTTTAAATATCAGAAAAAGTAATTACTATAGAAAAATTCACCACTTAGATGTGAGGGTATAATGATAAATTTGGTATATATATTTTTTTTTCCATCCAATTTTTCATTCAATACCAAACAAAGGAAAATACATCCCTTCAATTTTTCATCCAGCATATCAGACATAAATGAGAGAAAATATATTCCTTCCCTCTAGGGATGGAAAATCTTTCTCATCAATTTTTCATCATTCCAACTTTTCATCCTTTCTATCAAATGAACCCTTATGTTAACACTGTGGCGGAACCAAAATTATATTTTAGGATGGACACACTCTAATTATAAATTTTATTTTATTCTTTAATAAGCAAAAATAATTTGATATATTTTTTTTTACATTATATTTGATACTTAAAGATTGATTAAACATTTATGGACGAAAAGAAAATATACACTATCTATGCAAAGAACAAAATAAGTAGAAAGAAGTTAATTATAACTTTTTATAAAAAAAAATGAGGTTAATTATATAAGAGATATGATTAAAATATCAAATATTAAAGTCACAACTGGTAATATCATGAATACCAAAGTTTGAATGTTGCACTGTGCAACATTTCACTGATTACTGGTATTTTGTTTGTATTAGTGTATTTGGGGAGAACTTGAGAATGGAGTGAGGCAAACTTTTTTTTTTTTGTATCCACTTTCTTTTTATTGTTGATTTCGAGAGATTTTATAGCACATTATATTTTTATTTCAATCCATTAACCAATAGATTTGTTTTCTCAATAGACCCAATTTTGTTTATTTAAAGTCATTAGGTTATATACAATTGAAGATTTTAAAAAAAATATACAAAACAAACAAATAAAAAAAAATCAGGTAGGCCCGGGCCTCCCCTGGCCATGTTTGCCTCTAATTGCGTCAACAAAGCTCATTCGGAAGATGTTTAGACAACACGATTCATCTACTTTGCTGTAGGGGTGATAATCTTAATCTATTATTCATTAATCTGTCCGACTTTGCCCATAAATTATGAGTTGGGTACCTATATTAATTAATATGAGTTCTAAATGGGTTGAGTAATTTCATTCATTTTAATTAAGCGGGTTAATATGGTTTATAAATGGGTACCCATTAAGTTGAGTATTTATCTTATTAAATAACACAAGTAATAAAATTAAATAAATATATTAATATACCAAAAAATACACACACTATTACACCAAAAAATAAACACATATACATTAACACACCAAAACATGCACACACTAGTATACCAAACACACACACTAATACACCACCCATGACCCACATGTCGACCCACGACCCTTGGGTCGACCCATGACCCGTGGGTCGACTCGCGACCCATGTGTTGACCCATAGCCCACAATCACCCCGACCCATTATTTTTGTATTTTTTTTATTAAATGTATTTTTGTTTTTGTGTTAGCATATGTGTGTATATTTTTAGTATATTACTTTGTGTGTGCATGTTTGTATTTTGGTATACTACTAATGTGTGTGTGTTTGTTTTGATATACTAATGTGTCTATTAAAAATTTTAATTATTTTATAGGTTAATCAGTTTAATCCAACTTGTTGTAAACTCAACCCATAATATCTAGTTTATTAGGGCTTTTTTTTCTTTTTTTACCCTTACTATGACTTCATATTTTTGTCTATACCACAAGGATGTTTATGTCACTTTGTATTATTTTTTAACTATATATATAGGAGGCTCTACTCTTAGTTTGAATATTCCTTTCACTTACATCTATCTAAAATTGGTATCAGAGTCTAACCCTAACCCTAACCCTAGCCCCCCGCCAAACATCGACACAGCCACCATCACCTTCAACATCGACACACAGCCTGCAACAACTGATCGACACACCTACCAACTCAGTCCTCTATTGCCAAACCAATACCCAACAGCACCGAAACATCAGTAAACCCAAACAACCCAATCGACCAACAGCCTCCACCAAAAAACAACTCAGTCCATTGACTACCAAACCATACCTAGCAGAACATACTTTGCCCACTGCCCATACCGACTGCCCATATAATAATAATACTAGACCACCCCCAGATCCAACCTAATAAAACAAAAGACATATTAAATCAGCCCAGCAACCCAATAAAACTGAACTCCTACTACTGGGTCATTCCAGACCAGCCCAGCAACCTAATAAACCGAACTCCTACTGCTGGGTCATTGTCCAGCCCACTGCTGGGTTTGCGTTTTTCGTTGTGACTTCGTTCTAGGAGTTTTTTAGGAGGGAGCGGATCTTCTTCTCCGATGATCTACTTTTGATGCATTAGATCACTTATTTATCTTTATTGAATTTTAGGGCACCTTGATCTGATTATTTGGGAGTTTTATGGACCTTCTTTATCTGTCGCTACTGTTCGACTGACGGTATATTTATTCTCTCTTATTTTTTCCCTCTATTTATCTTAGAGCTTTTTTTTTTCTATCACGGGTGCCCATGTATTGTTATTGTTATGGCTACTACGGAGGGATTTGAGACCTCTACTCTTAAGACCTCTACTGTTAGTACTTTCACCTGGAATGTACCCCCTGGTTTTTGTCGATGTGATTATTGTGACCGACCAGGCCATCTCCGGGCTACTTGCTGGAAGTTCTATCCTGAGCTTTAGTCGCCTCCTCGCAGCCATACTGCTGCTATTGTTGAGGTACTACCACCTACTGCCGCTGTTCCTGTTGCTGCTCTTCCTTGGCAGAGTGATATGGATGCTATCATTTTTCTATTGGATATACTGATATTTGCCCTAACTTCTCAGGGTCCAATTACTGTTACTGCCACCACTACAGGTATACCTCGTGTCTTTCATGCTTGTGCCAGTCTGTCTCTCATTTGGATGCTGGACTCGGGTGCAAATGATCATATGACAGGTGAGGCTCATCATTTCACCACTTTTGATGAGTAGTTACATACAAAAGTTCAGCTAGCAGATGGGACACATGCCCCTATTGTTAGTAGGGGTACAGTCCACCTCCCAAATGGCATTACGTTACATTCAATTTTTCATGCGCCAAATTAGCCATAAATCTATTATTCGTACATCAGTTAGCCAAAGATTTTCACTATACAATTGTGTTTTTATCTGATTCGTGTTATTTGCAGGACCTGAGTACCAAGAGGATTATGATCAGGGGACATGAGACAGATGGATTGTATTACTAGGTGATCCACCTCTAATTTCACCAATTCCTCCTCCTCCATCACCTGCACCTGCTTTGTCTTTATCTGTTCCTAGCTTGCATGCTAGTATTTTGCCTAGTACTTGTCATTATGATTTTTCATCACGAACTACTCAGTTGTGGCATGACCGTTTTGGGCATACAAATTTTAAATATTTATGCATGTTATTTCTTACTTTGAGCAATGCTTATGTTGGTGGTAAATTTGACTGTGTTATATGTTCCCTATCGAAACATGTTCGAACTAGTTTATTCCTCGCATGCACCAGTCACCCAAGCCATTTGACCTAATACACTTTGATATTTGAGGACCTTCTCTTATTATTGCTCTGTCAAGTTCTCGAAACTATGTGACATTTATAGATGATCATACCCGTTGTACTTGGATCGACCTTTTGCATAAGAAATCTGATGTACTCTCTATCATTACTTAGTTTCTCTAGATGATTAAGACACAATTCGATATCATTGTTTGTGCTCTTCATTTGGATAATGCCAAAGAATATGTGTCCGATGCCTTAGTGTCTCACATTTCCTCTCAAGGTATCCTTCAACAGCTTACTTGTCCATATACTCCTGAGCAAAATGGAGTTGTTGAAAGAAAAAATAGGAGTCTAATAAGGATGGTATGCTGTATGCTTAGATGTATGGGGGTACCAAAATCTTATTGGCATTTTACTGTTTTGACTTCTACATTTTTGTGTAATCGTACACCGAGTCGTGTTCTTCAGCATAGGGCTTTCTTGCAGGTCTTATTCCCTAAGCAAACACTTTTTTCGGTCTCCCATCATTTTTTTAGCTGCACATATTTTGTTCAGGATCGGTCTCCTACTCGCCATAAGCTTGATGATAAAATAATTCGCTATGTCTTTGTGGGCTATTGTCATCAGTTTAAAGGGTATCAATGTTATGATCCTGTCAAGTGTCGTATGTATCACAGTCTAGATGTTACCTTTCTTGAGCACATTCCTTATTTTTTTTTCAGTCCTATGTCTGCCCCTCCAATTGATGTACTCCCTTTGATTTTTCGTTACCTTAGGAGCTAGAGCCATTGATCACCATCACTACAGAGTCCTCAGTCTCTCCTCCTCCAAAGCCACTTGTCCCTGTCAGTACAGAGACACCAATCTCTCTTCCTTTACAGGTTTATGTTCGTCGCTCTCGTTCTTGTCCCTCTCCTGATGTCCCTTCTACCTCAGGCGAGGTAGGTAATACTTTTCAGTTCGTTGAGCATATTGATGCACCTATTATTAGTACTGATGAGATTGCAAGTACTGAGCTAGTTACTTTTCCTGATGAGACATTGTCAATAGAGGATGATGATTTAGGGCGTCGTTATCCACAGTGTGATCGTCGTCCAATTGTTCGTTATGGTTGAACCACCAGAACTTTATATCCAATCTCTACTTATGTTTCTTATGGTGACTTTTCTCCTACATTTCAAGCTTATAGTATGACCTTATCAAATACACCGGTTCCTCACTCTGTTTTAGAGGCTTTGCGGGAGCCCTAGTGAGTTCTTGTCATGCAGACGGAGATAGACGCTCTTCAGCGTAATCATACATGGGATCTTGTTTCTTTACCTTCAGGGGTGAAGCCTGTTGGTTATCGCTAGGATTACACCCTAAAGTTTCTTGCGGATAGTACTATTGATCGTCACAAGGCTAGGCTTGTGGCAAAGGGCTTTACTCAGGTACCAAGTCGTGATTTTGGTACTACAGTTGCCCCCGTGGCAAAATTGACTATTGTTCGGTTGATTATTTCTCTAGCTGTAGAGTACTCTTGGTTTCTTCATCAGTTAGATGTGAAGAATGTGTTTCTTCACGGTGATCTGGACTAGATTATTTATATGGATGCACCACCGAACTTTCATGGTGAGGGGGAGTATGCTGAAAAGGTATGGTATGTCAACTGCCTAAGTCTCTTTATGTACTGAAACAGTCACCATGAGCCTGGTTCTCTCGCTTTGGTGATGTTGTCGTACGTTTTGGATTCACCAGATGTCATTCTAATCATACCTGCTTCATTCGACGAAATACTTATGGACAGTGTGTCATCCTTTTAGTATATGTTGATGATGTTATTATTACTGGAGATAATATTTTTAAGATTGTGTAGGTCAAGGTAGACCTTGGGAAGACCTTCGATGTGAAGGATCTTGTATATCTACGATACTTTTTTGGGATTGAGGTTGCCCGTAGTAGCAGGGGTATTTTTCTTTCTCAGAGAAAGTATGTTCTGGACCTTATCTTAGACACTAGGATATTAGGGTGCAAACCGGCATCTTCACCTATGATTCCAAACCTAAAGCTTTCTACTTAAGGTGAGGAGTTGAGAGATCCGACTGTCTATCAGAGTTTGGTAGGTATACTCATCTACCTAGCAAACACTAGGCCAGACATTTCATGCGCTATCAGCTGAGTTAGTCAGTTCATGCATAGGCCGTGTCAGCCTCATCTTGATGCAATTTGTCATATTCTTCGGTACCTCAAATCTTGTCTTAGACTTGGGTTGTTCTATGTATCAAGATCTCAGACTGGTTCTCTAGCATGTTATTCAGATTTAGATTATGGGGGAGCATGTGACAGTCGATCTACTACGGGCTTCTGTGCTTTTCGAGGGACTCATCTTATCTCTTGGAAGGGCAAGAAGTAGACAGTTGTCTCTCGTTCGTCAGCAGAGACAGAGTATCGGGAACTGGCACTTGACACATGTGAGATTATCTGGCTAAGATCAATTCTTGGCGAGTTGGGATTTCTAGTGACTTTTTCATCTACATGATATTACAATAATCGATTTGCTATTCAACTCGCTTCTGATTCTATATTACAAGAGAGGACGAAACATATAGAGATCGATGTTCACTTTCTTCGGGAGAAGGTTCATTGTGGTATTGTCATTCCGTTGTTTGTGGGGACCAGTGATCAGGTTGCGGATGTTTTCACCAAACCTGTCACTCTATCCATTCTCCGGGACTCAGTTGTTAAGCTTGACTTAGTTGATATTTTTGCGCCTAACTTGAGGGGGAGTGTTGGAGTATAATCTACTTTATTAGGGTGTCTTTTTCCTTTTTTTACCCTTACTATGACTTCATATTTTTGCCTAGATTACAAAGATGTTTAGGTCACTTTGTATTATTATTTGACTATATATATAGGGGGCTCTACTCTTAGTTTGAGTATCCCTTTCACTTACATCTATCTCAAGTCTATATGAGTGAAAAATAGATTGGATTTATTTTATCCCAATTCAATTTAACCCAACTCAATCCACCCCCATTTGCCACCTCTACTTTGCTGGGCCATGCTATAAGCTAGAAAATGCCCACAAAATGAAAATCAAATTTATGAGCTTTTTGTTAAGAATGGGAGTAAGGAATTACATTACCAAATGCCAAATTTTGGCAAAATAGGGAAGTACAAAAGTTATTTTATGAAAAGAAAAATACATTTTTTTTCAAGGTTTTTTCATAAAACCCATCAACATATAAAGTAGATATGGAACAAATCAAACTAATTCTACCAAATTAAAGAAAGGCATCAAAACCAAGCTTCCCACTGAACCAAATTCGAAAGCATTAAACTAACCAAAATGAAGTACCTATAAATATTTCAAACAACATATAAAAACCCCTAAATTCCTATTTGTTCAACAAATAGATAAAGTCACCCATGTGTTCTGTTGTGTGTGCTGTGCGTGCAAGGGCGGATTTACAGTGGGGGAGCAATTTTGAAAAATTTTGGGGAGTAATTCTAAAATTTTAGAATTTTAAACTTATGGGTAGACATGTATTTGCCAAACATTATTGTTGTCCACCTATGATATGAGTGTCAAGAGTGCACTACAGAAATAGTCTAGAAGACCACAAATGGGGACCAAGGAAGAGCTAGACAAAAGACAAAAATAAATGAATTGATAAAGAGAACCATTTAACCTGATAGACCTAAAAAGTTACTTTTTAATTTTTCTAAAATTTAAATGCTTGAAATTTTATTTATTGGTTGAACTTCTACCAAAAAAAAATATTTATTTTTAATATCTGGGCCACAGTAATTAGAATTTTTTATTTTCTTACCCTCTTAATATTTTCTTAATAATATAAATAAAATCTTTAATCATTTGAATATAAACTAAATTATGAGGATTTGATATTTGTGTATTGATGTATTTAAGATATCATTCGCAGTGGGTCTCGCATTGGTGAAAAAATGAAAGTCTTTGAGTTGTTCCTCTATTTAAGTTTGATTTACTATACTTATTGTATATTTAATTTTTTTAAATTATTTATGGTAAAAATTGATCAATTTTTCTAAATTCTTATGATACTAAGTCTGTGTTTGACTAAATAAATTAACTTTTGAATCATCAAGAAATAAATTTCTTAAGAGAAACTACCAATTAAAAATTTTCATATAATGAGTTTTTTTTGGTTCTTTTTGTATATTGCTTGAAAATATAAGTTGTATCACCAATTGACTTTTTTTTTTTAATGAAACCATAATTTTGTGAGAACAATATTGACATTTGGAATGTGAGTATTTTTATGTTGGAAAATGCTACATAAACCCAAATGGACTCAAAAATTGTAACCAAATGAATATCATCCCTTGGATGAATGAGTCTGACTGAAAAAATTGATGGAACCCACTCATTCAAGAAATGACATGCATTTAGGTTGTAATTTTTTACGTTTCATTTAAGTTGTGTAGCATTAGTCTTTTATGTTTAAAGTTGCCCCACTAGAAAGGTCATTTGGCTCCACCCCTGTGTCTGCGCGCTCGCCATATTTGTTGGGTGTTGTGTGTGTGTGTGTGTGCTGTGTGTGCGCTCTAAGAGTTATGGGCATTTGGTCAAGCACCTTGTGTGAAGTAGACATCGAGAGAGAAGCTCAAAATTATACTTAGGGAGAAGATAAGCAACAGATAGGGCAGTTAATCAAACCAAGGTTGAACATTTTTTAAAGCTCGTTTATGTGTAAATAGTCAAACGAGTCAGTTCGTTTATGTGTAAATTCAGCTTGATTTAGGCTCAAATTCAGCTCAATTAACACCCTTAGCAACAGAGAGAGAAAGCTAATGGCGAGAGCGAAGCAACAACGAGAGAGAAAGATGGGCAACGACTGATTGAGAGTGGCACATTTCTAGGGCTTGAATTGGGAGAGACATAATTTGGATATCGCTAAGTATGAAAAGAAGATATTGTGGATTGATTTCTCAAAAGAGAGAGGGATTTCGAAAACGCAAGTTAAAAGGCATGAATTTGGGGGAATAAGGAAAGTCAAATGACGTGAATATGACGATTCATAAATGGAAAGTTTGTTGGGTGGGAAAACAAAATGAATGAGTGAATATCATATGTCCAATCAATATGTCTAAGTTAATTTGAGCCGCAAAAAACTCAAGATAATATAAATTTTAAATTTAATTTATTTTTTGCTCAGAAGTGATATGAACCGCGAAAAACTTGAAAAAAGTTTTAGGATTTAAATTTCACTCTATTTTGTTATATAATAGGGATTTTCTCACTTTTCACCTCGAAAGATATTTCAATTTTCACTTTATATTCTGAAAAATTATTTTTTCCACTTTAGATATCATAAATTGGTTTCAATGTAACTCTCATACTAACATTTATTTTAGATTCTGTTAAAAATTGATGCAAATGTCATCCAAAAATATGAATTGTGAGTTTATATTTTTATCCAAGAGCAGCAGATGTGGGTGTCATGTGCATCAAAATTTGAAATGGAAGTTAGTCTAAGGGTCACATTGAAACTAATTTATGACATTCAGGATACAATGTGAGAAACATAATCTTTCAAGGTACACAGTGGAAATCGAGATATCTTTCGGAATGTAAAGTATGAAAAGCCCTTATATATATATATATATATATATATATATTGCACGGGATCAATTCCTGCAATGTAATAAAGATAGCGACCCGTTGGATGATAAACCTGAAACAATCAAAGTTTAGGAAAGGGGTCAAGTAAACACCCGACTAATCCCCTCCAAAACTTAAGTCAATTGGCATTAGAGACTTGAGCACAGTGTGTTTTTTTGGTTTTGTTTTGTGTACATTTGTTCATATTTCTTAGGGATATTTATACCTGAACTAGCAATAAGTGTGACGCCCCTAAAACAGGAGGTCCTGTTGACGACCCGTCAACCTGCGAAAAAGTCCGTGAATGCTGCTTATTCCGACATCACGTTAATAATATCCCTTTACCCGGGATTTTAACCCACACGTGTAACCCGTGTATGTTTTGTCATTTAATACAACCATGGTTCAAAATACCACAATTCATACCTCTTTATTGTCCAATTACATATTTGGAACCAAATGAATAAAAGGTCGAGAGCACAACACTTTAGTTTTAAAATTTCAAATTTTAGGAAACAGTACAGGTACGGTTTGCCTTATGGATAGACAGCACCAGTACATAGTACTAGAACTCTTTGCCCTCTGGACTCAACTGTACCGGTACTGTATGCCCAGTTTTCCTATTTCGCCCATTTTTCATTTCAGAACCATTTCAAATCATCCCAACACCATCTAAAACATGTCTAATGATATTTATCATATAAAACTTGATATCTACAAGTTCTATTACATCCCATTCACACGATTTCATACTCAACACCGTAATTTTACAAAGTTTATACAAAATGTATTACAAAATCCATAAGTCAGTTTTTCTTCATCTTTGAGGCCCCGAATAAGAGTCCTCCGTCGGTATAAACCCCGCACCTGAAATGTGTTCCCGTATAGGGTGAGCCAACGCCTAGTAGAATATTTCCTACAGAGGTTATTCTCTCCCTAGATGCATATGCAATGTTTATGTGCAACAACCGCAATCATAAATTCATTTCATACAAGAACATGCTATTCAAGATGAAATTTCTACCATGTCATGTCATGATATGAGGTGAGACTCACTCATGCATTTTCACCCAAGCTTACTCTGGCTCCTACAACACAATACAATGCATATGTGTAAAATATTTGTCTTTGATGAAATACATCCAAAGACCATTTTGAAATAAAATCATTAGTTCATAAATCCAATTCATTTCTGAATGGTTCCCATCAAATGAATCATTTATATAACAAAACCAGGTGTTTTTGTTGGGTATCGGATTTTGGAATCACACCGCTGGCTCCATACACCATTACATTTTTTTGAAATTTTTCCTTAGGGGAGTGTATGAACCAAGTAGCCGGGACTTTCACCCAAAGGAGTGTCTAACCCTTCTTGCTATATCCGATACAAGTTTTTCTTTCATGCGACTCAGTCAGATTTTTAATCCAACTTTTCCCAAGCCCATCACCAATCATCAAGTATGATGATTGATCCAACCATGCACACACACACACACCCATACTCATGGCCATGGATGTTTTTTTTCCGTGCAATATGCAATGTAATGCATCATTGCAATGTCGATGTCATGCCCAATATACAAAGAATGCTAATGAGCAATTTAACCACATATTTCAACATATGTTATGGCAATTTATATTATAAGCATATAATTATCATTCTCTATCACAATGTCAACATACCAATGAACGTATACCAACATTTATATCCAATTAATTCAAAAGTATGCTACCACATAATAATAACACACTTAAATTACAAGGCACATTATAAACATATAGCATGTCCACATAAAACCCAATTTTGTGGAATTTCACAAGTACTTCCATATAACCAAATCAATCTAGAAATTGGTCTAGGCCATTTCTATATCTCTTTTTCTAATTTTCATGACTATAGGTAAGTCATAAGTCATCTCATACATATAACCATTACATATGGACACCATATGATAGAAATTAATCCAAAGTAGGAGGAAACCCTACCTCTTGGAGCGTAATTAGAAGGTAGAAACTTCAAGAACTCGAATACCACCCCAAAAACTTGATTTTTTTCAAAATTCTTTCTTTGGATCTTCTGTTAAATCCCTCGTTCTTGGGACGTACACGTAGCCCTCGTTGTGTAAATAAAGTTTAACTCTTGGTCCAAGTGATTCCGACCAACAGAACTCCTTGGATCGCAAGAAGAAAGGTAGAATTTTTGATTTTTCTCTGCTCTCCTTTCTTTTCTCTTCCAACATGTGAGTATGCTGACTTTGGGATTGAGAATATCTGATTTTTCAGATATTTTGCTCATATTTATACTTTTTAAGTGTGCGGTCCATATTGTCTCACACGTTTATTATTTTTGAGTCCGTTTTTAACTCGAAATAACTTAATTAATTTTTGATTTTAATTCAAATTAATTTTATTTGAAATTTTATCTAATTATAAGAAAATATTATAAAATTTATTTTTGGGGACCTTTGTAAGGTCATTCGTCATCCAATTATCTCGTAAAATGTAAAAAATTTAATTATCTCAGAATTCAACAAAAATTGACATGACAGCTCAATTTTGCGATATGATTCCAACGGTGAGGTTCGTTGCATCATCCGAGCTCTAGAAAAATATTGATTTTAAACCCCCATTGTAGTGGCAAATTATCATTTTGCCCTTTTTCCGAAAACGTTCAAATTTTCCCAGGTTTTTACAATGAGTGCAGGAGCTTTGAGTCTCATCTCAACATTTAAAGACTCGCACTCTTATTTATGCATAATGAGTGTTTTTCCCTCATATTCTCATGACTTATTTACTCGAGTGATCGGATGATAGCTTGGGGCACGTCCGAGCATTTATATCCCTAGCCCAGATCATTAAATACATCTGATTGGTGCTTGACGCCTATTTCTAAGCGTTTACTGCTCAAGAACAAGAACCTTGGGGTTTCCTGAAAACATCAAGTCGACGCAATAGCCATTAATATTTTGCAATGATGATTGTCTTTGTGGGTCTCGAGGACACAGAGACTCATTAATAGCCTTGTCACGGTCACTCAAATTGTCATTAATGAGTAGTCATGTCATCTTTAATGATGGGTTCAATCGGTTATCTTCGGCTACTCTGGGTCACTACTCCTTGGCTCCTTCTCCTGGCGCTTTTTGAGCTATATAATGGTTATAATTATTCACGTGTCAATTTGGGGCTGCTAAGCTGCCTAAAGTCTCATCATATATATATGTGCGTGCAGGATCTTGCACAATATAAACACGATAATATATCTCTCCCGTAGTAAACACGAGTTAGTCAATCGAATGGTCAACCTTGCTGGGAGGAACAGACCGTGAGGACCGGTAGTAGCCTGGAACGGTAATGGGTGACTTTTGTGGGTCATCGGGGTGGTCCTGTAAGGCTAGGGAAGATTCCTGAAACAGAGAAAAATGAGTTAGGAGGGCGCCAGAGTGTTTTTCGGCGTATCCCCTCCGACAATCAAGTCAGTTTTTTGAAAGAGGGAAAGAAGAAAACACTGTATAGGTTTGAGAAAAGGTTTTTTCGTACCTCATCATGCATTTTGTGAAGAGTATTTATACCTTAAAAACTCATGATTACTGTCAGTATGGTCAGTAGGTGATCATTATAGGCGAGTAACGTGCACACTGGTTTTTAGGAGAAATGACCTCTTTCTTAACTGCTCGGGACCCCAAGCAACCAATGCATCACCCTCGGTCTGTTGAGCATTTAATGACCTTCATTCGGCTGAGATATATTAAATGCTCTATCACAGGATCATCCCTTGTCTTTCACTTCCGGGTCTTCACGCATTAAATGTTGTCTCATCAAGGGAAAGGTGCATTAAATACTTGTTTTCCCAAATCGTGTGTCAGCAAGGGCATTCTGGTCTTTTTGCCTCTGATCTGACATAGTATGCCACGTGCCAGCTCCCCTTTGGTTGAGTCTTCTCCTTTTCTATGCGTCATGACACCATCTAGGTAGGACCAGGTCATGATGGCTAATCTAGCCTAACCTAGACTGATGACCTGTCTATCAATAACCCTGCAGGAACAGGAACGCCTGTAGTGGTACACATCGGTGCCGAGGTCCTAGTACGGTCAGGGCTGATGTACCCACCCCCCAATCATCCGAGGAATACGTGTCGCCGGTGCATACCAGCGTCGTAGATCCTTATGCATAGTACCATCTCGGGGGGAGAGGGATCACAATCCGACGAGCACATGTCGTGGTCATAGCAGAGTATTTCTTTGACACCGAGTACACGTGTCGCTATCTTGGAGTGTCTGGAAAATGTTCCATCAACTGCCCCCAGCCTTCGATCTTCTGACGCCGAGAACACTCGTCGTAAGGAGATGAAGGGTTCTGCAACTACCTTAACCACTTCATCATTGCCTCTAGCAGCTTTCCTCCACCTAGAAGGTCGTGCGCATTAAATGCGCCTCTTCGTGCTTCATGCCCAATGATGGGGATGAGTACTATATAAATGGGTTCTCTCTCTCCTTCTTACACTTCGCTATTTCGAACCCTTTAGAGAGCCCTCGCCTGAAATCTCGCCGGAGACCCACTTCCTTACGTTGTCTACAAACCAATCTTCATCGGAGTCTTAAGGCCAGCAGACCCATCCTTGCTTCTGGACCTCCTGGAGGAAGGAACCATTCCAAGTTTTGAAGAAAACCTTCGTTCAAGTTCTGGTGAGTCCTTGTATTTTCCTTCTCTCCGCTCTTCTGTCTCTTCTTCTTTTCTTTCTCTCTTTTTTTTTTGTTTTTTGATTCTCCGATAATCGAAGGTGTTTCTGGTTTGTCGTTCTGTAACCAACCTTCAGGAAACCCCTAGGGGATCTTTGTAAAAAAAATTGTCCTTCCTCTTCAGTTTTTATCTTCTTTGGAGATGCCCCGATGTCTGCCCGTAACCAAAGATTCCCAGGCCAGTTCCTCGAGGCCCGGGAAGTACAAAGTGGAGAGGAGCAGATTAATAGGTTTAGAGCTCGATACTGCATTCCCCCAAACGTAGGTATAGATGAGTACGACCCAGTTTTGCACAACCGCATTGTCGGGGTCGAGGATAAGATGTCATTTTTCACCAAGGCAATCATAGAGGGTGGAGTTAGGTTTCCCCTGCCTCCTCTACTCCTCCAGTTTCTCGCCCATTTCAGACTCTTCCCGGGGCAGTGTTGCCTTAACATATTTAGGATAATAATGGGGGTCTTAGAGCTTAACAATCGTCTCGGGATAAACGTTGGGCTCAACGATATCCTTTTTTGCTACTCCCTGTTGAGGGTCATGCATCAGCAGAATTTCTACCTCAAAGTCAGGGATCCCTCCATGTACCTCGTAACTCACCTCCCTGACTCGGACAAAGGATACAAGGATGACCTTCTGATCTTCAGTGGATCTTAGCAACGGGGGACCGGTCCTGAGTACAGTGGCCTAATGTGCCCCTTTGAATGGAGAACGACAAGTACGTCGGCCTCCTTGAGTCTTTTTTTTTTGTCCTTGGGATTTTTTTTTTTTTAGAAGTGTTAATAACATTCTTTCTTGTGCAGATGTCCCCGCTTGGGAAGTTGCCCCTCCCCCTCGGTCCTTGGTTAACTTTGCTGACCTTGTCACTATTTGGAGATTTCTTGGCGCCGACGGGTTCGGTCCGGCTGCTCACATCCTCCTCAACTACACTCCTGGGTATAAAAAGTTCTCACAGCTCCCCCAGCCTTTCGAGCCATTGCGGTGGTCTGAACTCTTCGATCAGGCTGCACAACAAGAGGCCAAGGAGAACTTGGAGGAAGACCCCGACAGGGCTACCAAGGCGGAAGTAGAGGGTGTCCGTGAAGTTGAGGAGTTCGGGGCCAGAGAGGCTTTAGTTCCTTCGCACGCTGAGGTGGGGACTTCAGGGAGAGATTCGTGGCCCGATTTCTACATCCTTCAGTCTCTAGACGTAGAGGACGCCCTTGAGATCGCCATGTCGCACATACCTCACATCGACCTGGGGTTCTTGAGGCAGAGGCAGGCCCTTGCCGCCGGGAGAGGATGGGGATCGGCCAGTAGCGTCCCATCAATAGGTACCAGCGCCAACCCTCCGCCCTCGAGGCCCACTGGTCGGGGTCAAGTGCGGGACCAAGATCCTCAAGTCGATGAGGAGAGGAGGATTAAGCAAAGACACGACGGCCCGGGCAGGGGATCCAGGGCCCCCTCCGCTCAACAGCCAAGCAGGAGAGGTTGTGGGTTACCCCCTCCATCCCAACAGCAACAGCCGCAGCAGCGGCAACAACAGCAGCAACAGCAGCAGAGGCAGACTCCAACTCCCCCTCCGTAGATGGTAGAAGCCGTAGAGTGGAATCCTTGGGCCACTAACCATATGAACCGGGTGATCAGGGTCGATGATTCCATTCTGCAGGACCCCCATGTCGCCAACGCAGTGAGCGAGATGCTCCATTTCGAGGTCGACATGGAGGCTCATAGGGGGCGAACAACGAACACGTTGTTCCACTCCATTATTTAGAATTCCCTGGTGGTAAGTTCATCTTTGCTTCAGTCTTTTCTTGCCGCGTCACTTTTAATTGACAAGCCCTTTCCCTCGTAGGTCACCCAACAGATTTTCATAATCGTTGTGCGATATCATGCAACTAGGATGGACCTCCAGTGGACCCAAGAACAGAAGGAAGAGGCCGAGGGATCCCTGGTTAGTGCCAAGGAGGATGTAGCTGCCAGGGACTCCACCCTCGTGGGACAGGCTGCTCAGATTGAGCAACTCCTCAAGGATGGCGAATCGATGAAGGTCAGCGCTGAAAAGCTAAGTGATGCCTTGGCTGATTCTGAGGGGAGGATCACGCAGCAGATGCAGCGGCTCTCTGCAGCAGAGGAGAGGGTAGTAGGGTTAGAGGAAAACTGTCTGGCTCTGACATAGGAGCTGGACAGGATCAGGGCCGAGGCGGAGAACAGGAAGTCCAAGGAGCAAATCCGAGAGGATTTTGTCGACAACGTGCTACCTACCCTCGAGGAGAACAACAAGGAGTTCTTCAAGAAGGGGTGGGACGAGGCGCTCCGGGCTGTCGGTGTCCTTCCAGACTCCCCATTCTTCCAGATGCACAGTTACGTGCCATCGACAGACATGGCGCAGGCCGAGGCCGAGATTGCTGCCGAGGGTGCGACTCCAACGCCGATGCAAGTTTTGGCAGACCCGTCCGAGGTGGTGATTCTGGTTCCATCCGACGAGGTCCTGCCGGATTTAGTCCCTGACCACAATATTCCTCAGGCTCTTCCTGTTGCTGATTCAGTCCCATCTCTGCCTGTTCTCAAAACTGCTTAACCCTTTTGCGTTGATTCGCCTTGTAGCGATGTGTTGGAGATGCTCTCAGGGATACAAAGCCCCTCTTTTGAAATGAAGCTTTTTATAAGTACTTGCATTTCATTACGTGTATTTTCTTTCTTTTTTTTTTTGTTTAAAAGACCTTGATAGCTCCAACACCTGGGGAGCCATTTGGCTGGCCTGCTCGATTGGTTCAACTTCGTCATTGCTAAGGACCGTATGCACCCGCGGGGTGTCACCCTTTGTGGAAGTTTGTTTCTTCTTTTCATTCAGAGGAAGGAGTCCTTGAACTCTGCCTCCATGGTCTTACCCTTCGAGGAGGTTTGCTCCTGTTTTTCCTTCGGAGGCAGAAGTCCTTAAATTCTGTCCCCAAGGCCTCACCATTTCAAGAGGCTTGTTCTTACTTTTCCTTCGGGGGTAGGAGTCCTTGAACTCTACTCCCAGGGCCTTACCCTTCCAAGAGGCTTGCTCCTACTTTTCCTTCGGGGGCAGGAGTCCTTGAACTCTGCTCCTAGGGCCTTACCCTTCCAGGAGACTTGCTCCTACTTTTCATTCGGAGGCAAGAGTCCTTGAACTCTGCCCCCAGGGCCTTACCCTTTCAGGAGGCTTGCTCCTGTTTTTCATTTGGAGGCATGAGTCCTTGAACTTTGCCCCCAGGGCCTTACCCTTGTAATTTAGCTGTTGGTAAGCATTGAGAGAAATAACACTCAAAAATAGTACTTCTTTAGATTTATCACATTCCAAGGTCGTATTACAGGTTTCCCTCCCATATCTTCTAATCTATATGATCCAGAGCCTCCTACAGATACCACTTTGTAAGGTCCTTCCCAGTTATGTCCCATTTTCCCTTCTGCTGGGTCGCGGGTACTGGCTGTTACCCTTCTGAGGACCAGATTGCCGATTCAAAACTCTCGAGCCTTGACTCTTTTGTTGTGAAGTCGAAAAATCTTTTCCTGATACGTGGCTACTCTCAAGGCGGCTATTTCCCTTCTTTCCTCTGCCAGATCCAAATCCAGGCCAAGTTGATGGTCGTTACCCCCTGTGTCGAAGGCTTGCGTCCTTATGGTTGGGAGCCCCACTTCCAGAGGTATGATTGCTTCCATCCCGTAAGCCAGGGAGTAAGGGGTTTCCCCTGTCGAGGCCCGAGGGGTGGTCCTATACGCCCATAAAATGTTTAATAGTTCATCCGCCCACTTTCCCTTAGCTTTCTCCAATCTTTTCTTGATCCCATTGACAATCGTTTTGTTGGAGGCTTCTGCTTGCCCATTGGCTTGGGGGGTAGGCAGGGGTGGAATAAAAATTATGAATCCCGAATTGCTCGCAAAAAGATTTAAAGCGTTCGCCTGTGAACTGAGTCCCGTTATCTAATACAAGTGCTTGGGGAATCCCAAATTTGATGACTATGTTTCCCCAGACAAACTTTTTAGCATATATGTCGCAGATGTGAGTCAATGGCTCCGCCTCAACCCACTTTGTGAAGTAATCCGTTGTCATAATGAGGAACTTCTTGTTTCCAAGAGCCTTAGGCAGGGGTCCAACCAAGTCGAGCCCCCACTGGGCGAATGGCCAAGGGCTTGTTAAGGGGTGCAAGTACCCCGCAGGCTGTTTGATTGCCAGGGAGAACCTCTGACATTGGTCGCATTTCTGGACATATGCGTGAACGTCCCTTTGCATCCGCGGCCACCAATATCCTTGAGACATGATGCGGTGTGCCATGGATCGCCCCCCAGAGTGCCCCCCGTATATTCCTTCGTGTACCTCATAGAGGAGGTCTTCCACCAGATCCTCCTGGACGCATAGTAGGTAAGGCCCTGAGAACGACCTTCGGTATAGCTTATGATCCGGGGAGACCCAAAATCTCGGGGCTTTGAGTTTTATCTTCCTAGCTTCCTTCAAACATTCTGGGAGGTCTCCTGTTACCAGAAATCTAAGAAAAGGATCAATCCAGCTAGGCAGCTTGTGTGATTCCTGGACAACCATCGCCTCAGGAGCTTTATCTATACTGGAAGTGGAAAGATACTCTATGGTGATTCTGTGTGGCAGAGAGGAATTCAGTGCCGAGGCTAGGCTAGCCAAGGCGTCGGCATGTGCATTCTTGTCTTAGGACACTTCTTGATCTCAATCTTTTCGAACTTACGGATTACAGTTGTCGCCTCGTGATGGTAAGCCTTCATCCTAGGGTCCCTTGTCTCAAACTCTCCATTAACCTAGTTGACTACTAGCATAGAATCGCACTGTACGACCAAGTCCGTAACTCCTGTCGTCTCGGCTAACCGAAGCCCTGAGATTAGGGCCTCATACTCAGCTTCATTATTGGATGCTTTGAATTCTAGACGAACGGCCTGCTCGGTGACCATCCCATCTGGAGAGACTAGCAAGATGTCGATTTTCGGACCCTTTACTATTGGAGGAACCGTCTACACATAAAAGCCATGGCGGTCCCTTACAATTTTTCTGGGACGTTATGCTGAGAGGTGGCCTTTCCGGGACAGGAGGTTCCCCGAAAAACTCTGCTATGAAGTCCGCCAATACCTGACCCTTTATAGCGGTTCGAGGTTTGAAATGAATGTCGTGTTCTCCCAGCTTTACTGCTCACTTGAAAATCCTTTCAGAGAGGTTTGTCTTCCTCAAAATGGCCTTTAATGGTTGATCGGTAAGGACAGTAATTGGGTGCGCCTGAAAATAATGCCTTAGTTTTCTCGCAGTTGTGATCAGGGATAGAACGAGTTTCTCCAGGGGCAGGTATCTTGTCTCCGCGTCCAGCAGCGTCTTACTTATGTAATAAACTGGTTTCTGGCGGTGCTCATGCTCACGAACGAGTACCCCGCTGACGGCAAATTCTGAAATGGATAAGTACAAGAATAGTGTTTCCTCCTGGACAGGGACGAATAGGGTCAAGAGAGCCCTGAGATATTCCTTGATTCCTGCTAGGGCGTCTTCACACTCTTGGGTCCACGTATCCTTCCCAGCCCCCTTGATGTCCCTAAAAAAGGGTTTGCATTTGTCCAAGGAGCGCGAGATGAAACAGTTAAGTGCTGCCAGCATCCCTGTGAGCTTTTGGACTTCTCAGACTGTTCGGGGACTCTGGACGTCTTGGATTGCTTGAATCTGATCCGAGTTAGCTTCGAACCCTCATTGAATTACCAGATATTCGAGAAATTTACCTGACTCCACTCCAAAAACACACTTCACGGCGTTCAGCTTCAGCCCATACTCCCTGAGGATGGAGAAGGTATCCGCCAAATCCACCAGGTGGTCACAACTTCGTTTGCTCTTTACCAACATATCATCAATGTAGACTTCCATGGTGTTGCCGATCTGTCTTTTGAACATCCGATTCATCAGCCTCTGGTATGTTGCCCTGACGTTCTTCAGCCCAAATGGCATCATTTTATAGCAGTAAACCCCCCTTGGGGGTGATAAACGCCGTCTTTTCCTAATCCGGGGGATGGAGAGGGATCTGATGGTATCCTGCTCAGGCATCTAAGAAGTCCATACATTGATATCCGGCAGTGGCGTCCACTAACTGGTCCACCTTTGGTAAGGAGTATTCGTCCTTGGGACACGCCTTGTTTAGATCAGTGACGTCTACGCAGACACGTCATTTCCCCCTTTTTTTCTTCGCACAGACCGTGTTAGACAGCCACTCTGGGAACTGTACTTCCCGGATGGTATTGGCCTCCAGGAGTTTATCGATTTCCTAATTAACCGCCCGAGCGTGATGCAGCGCCATGCGTTGTGGCTTCTGCTTTACTGGCTTGTGCACCGGGTCGACATGCAGCTTGTGCGTGATTATTTTGGGGTCCATTCCCTTAATCTCAATTGTGCTCCAAGCGAACACGTCTGTATTTCCCCTCAAGAAGTCAATCATCTCCTCCTGTTCGGCTATGGGCATCACGGTTCCAATCAAGAAGTACCTTTCCTCTTCACCATCCACCAAGGGCACCTTTCGTAGGTCCTCCACCGATCGTTCCATCGGGTCAGTCCGGGGGTCATCCATTCCTGGACGCCCGGACTGTGATTGCTATTTTTCTAGGATCTATTCTGGGGCGCGCCCCTTCTCTTGGGTGAAAACCCCCGCTCTTATAGCTGAGTAAAAATAATTTTTCGCGGACGCTTGGTCGCCTCGAATTTCCATGATCCCTTCTGGCGTGACAAATTTTAATTTTTGGTGATAAATGGAGTGCACCACTCCCAGCGCATGCAACCATGCTCGTCCCATAATCACATTGTAGGGAGAGTCCGTATCGATCACGACAAACTCCGTATTGATGGTGAAGGGACCCGTGACAACTGGCAATGTGATTTTGCCTATGGGCAAGGCGAACGAGCCGTTAAATCCGACGAGAGGCGTCCTGACCTTAGTAAGGTCCTTGAGGTCAAAGCCCATCCGCTTTAAGGTCTCTGAGTACATCACTTCTGAGGAACTCCCGGAGTCCACCAACTCCCTCTTGACGTCGAACCTGTCTATCTTCAGGGTTATGATCAGAGCGTCGTTATGAGGAGTCACCACGCTTGCCAAGTCCGCGTCGGAGAACGTGATGCCTGGCTCGCCAATCCTGGTCCTTTTGCTGGGTGGCCCCCCATCACTCTCTGTAGTCTTTCTCGTAAAGGCTACTCTCTTGAGGTCGGACTCAAGCTCCTTAGACGTCGGGCGATCCAGTGGACATACATGAATCACGTCTATGACATTGTCTTGCTCCACAGTCGGGACAGGACCGCGTCTCTCTTCTGACTTGGGTTCTATGTACTCTTTTAAGTAACCGTCCTGGACCAGCCCTTCTAAGAAAGACTTGTACACCTTGCAATTTTTGGTACGATGGCCAAAATCCCGGTGATAGGAACATCTGACCTTTTGATCACAGGTGGAGGGATCACTTTGCATCCTGGGCAGCCACTTGAAGAACGGCTCATGCTTGATCTTATGGAGCAACCTGTAGATGGGTTCCCTGAACATAGTGTGAACACCTTTGAATGACCCCCCGGAGGGGGTACCAGCCTCTTTCGAGAAGTGTCATCCCGCTCCCTTTCTTTTCTCTTAGGTGGGGGGTTTCTGCCTTTGTTGCTCCCCATTTCGTCCTCGACCCTATAGTACTTGTTTACTCGGGTCATCAACTCGCCCATATCTGAGGGAGTCTTTTTAGTCAGGGATCGGTACAGGTCTGTGTCCCTTGCCAAGCCAAGCCTGAAGGATGTCGTTGCCATAACTTTCGAACACCCCTCTAGCTTATTAACCCCTTCCTAGTACCGGATGGCGTACTGGAGAAGGGTTTCAGATTTCCCCCGCCTGAGCGTCAATAATGATCCAACGTCTTTAGGCCGCTTACTCCCCGTAATGAATCGGGCTAGAAATTGCCTCGTCAACTCCTTCCATGATCCAATGCTGTTGGGGGGGAGAGTCTCGAACCACTTTATCACGGAATCTCCCAAGCTCATGAAAAACACTCGGCAGAGGAGCTGTTGGTCCAAATGATACGGGGACATCATTTGCTTGTATTGCCTGAGGTGAGCTTCGGGATCTAATCGCCCATCGTAAGTTTTAAATCTTGGCACGACGAATTCTTTGGTACCTCCACCTCTCGGATATCCCTGATAAAAGGTGAATTGCATGGTCTCGTCTTCAGCATCATCCCGGACAGCCCTGCCCTTTCTCCTAGATTCCAACCGAGCTCTGAGATCAGTTTCCACCCCAAAGGGATGTCTTTTGAGGTCTCCAAGTTCACTGACAGGGCTCCCCTTATTTGGGCGTCGCGTGGAAAGGGTTGAATCCTCCTCGAACTCGTCCCCCTTCCTCCGCCTTGATAGTCCTCGCCGAAGGTCGTCCAAGGCTAAAGGCCTTGCCTTCCTAGAACGATCGTCGAGGGGATGCTCGTTGGCTCTTGGGCACTTCGGGGCCCTGGAGCCTTCAGCCTTGTTATTTAAATGATTCCTCAGGTCCTCAGTTTTTGTTTCCCGAGCGGGGAGTCCACGAGAAAGGATCGAGTCCCTCGATCCTTCGTTAGAGGCGACGAATTCGTTGAGCTAGCTTAGGACATTCACATTGTCTTTTTCCAATTGTCGTAGTCGATCCTCAAACTTTTCTTCGATCACCTCTGCTAGTTGACGAGCCAAGGGGGCGGATCCTCCTGACCTAATGCCCATGTTGGTTTGAGGAGTAAGCCCCCTTGACTGAATAGAGATATTTCTGTCGTCATCAGCGTGACCCCTCCCTCCATCATGACGTGGGGCTTGCAACTCGAGACTTCTTTGCTGGGAACCTTTCCCTTTCTGTCTAGTATTCATCATGGTCACTGTTCTTGCTACAGGAGAAACTAGGAAAACTAGTCGTTTCTCACAGACGATGCTAGATTGTGTGTGCAGGATCTTGCACAATATAAACACGATAACAGATCTCTCCCGTGGTGAACACGAGTCAGTCAATCGAATGGTCAACCTTGCTGAGAGGAATAGACCGTGAGGACCGGTGGTAGCCTAGAACGGTAATAGGTGACTTTTGTGGGTCATCGGGGTGGTCCTGTAAGGCTAGGGAAGATTCCTGAAACAGAGAAAAACGAGTTAGGAGGGCGCCAGAGTATTTTTTGGCGTATCCCCTCCGACAATCAAGTCAGTTTTTTTAGAGAGGGGAAGAAGAAAACACTGTATAGGTTTGAGAAAAGGTTTTTTCGTACCACATCATGCGTTTTGTGAAGAGTATTTATACCCTAAAAACTCATGATTGCTGTCAGTATAGTCAGTAAGTGATCATTAGAGGCGGGTAACGTGCACACTGATTTTTAGGAGAAATGACCTCTTCCTTAACTGCTTGGGACCCCGAGCAACCAATGCATCACTCTCGGTCTGTTGAGCATTTAATAACCTTCACTCGGCTGGGATATATTAAATGCTCTGTCACGGGATCATCCCTTGTCTTTCATTTTCGGGTCTTCACGCATTAAATGCTGTCTCATCAAGGGAAATGTGCATTAAATACTTGCTTTCCCAAGTCGTGTGTCAGCAAGGGCATTCTGGTCTTTTCGCCTCTGATCTGACACAGTACGCCACGTGTCAGCTCCCCTTTGGTTGAGCCTTCTGCTTTCCTGTGCGTCATGACACCATCTAGGTAGGATCAGGTCATGATGACTAATCTAACCTAACCCAGACTGATGACCTGTCTATCAACAGCCCTGCAGGAATAGGAACGCTGACGTAGTGGTACACATCGGTGCCAAGGTCCTAGTACGATCAGAGCTGATGTACCCACCCCCCAATCGTCCGAGGAATACGTGTCGCCCGTGCATACCGGCGTCGTAGATCCTCATGCATAGTACCATCTCGGGGGGAGAGAAATCACGATCCGACGAGCATGTGTCGTGATCACAGCAGAGTATTTCTTTGACACCGAGTACATGTGTCGCTATCTTGGAATATCTGAAAAATGTCCCATCAATATATATATATATATATAGAGAGAGAGAGAGAGAGAGAGATACTGGGAAGGATGGGTGGGAAGACCCGTGCATCTGCGGGGAAGAGAGAATAAGTGATGGTATTACCCTTCTTCTTGTTTAACTTTTTTTAAATGCATTGCAATATTACTAAAGTATAAAAGTGTTTTTTTTAACTTTGTTTACACATTTACCCATTGTGGAGGATTTCGACCTTTTTGCTGGCGTCCGTTATTAGTTTATACATACCAAAAAGCAGGACCAATGAGGCTTTTATCAACGACTTATTGTGGAACTTGATGGGTAAATCTTGACTTCGTGGTCATCGGACCCACACTTCCAAACAAATCTACAATGCATGGCTTGAAATAAGATTCTTATCGTGTTGCCATTGACTTTTCCTGCTTTTTTTTTTTTTATTTTTGTTTTTGTTTTCGTTTCGGTTTTCCAACTATTGATCTAAATTTGGTCCTCCCTTTCCTGGGGTCTAATGACTTAGACATGTGATTCGTTAATAGATATAGTGATCGAGGGTTATTTTTTTATACACGAGGAGAAAAATCATAGGGAGAATATGGTTTCACTTTGAACTATTACAACTCTTTTTTTTTTTTTGAACAGTAACTAATACAATTTTTGAAAGAATTGTGATTGTGTCAAGAGTTACAACTTTTCTAAAAAATATGTTCATTCACTTGAATGGATGTCTTGAATGTCTATAAATACTAGCTGGGTATGAGGGCTTTGAATAATATGTCGAGTACTTATTCACCCCAATGAAATCTTGTCCATTTTTATTGGGGTTTGTGTTATTTTGATTTTCTCTCCTGAGACAGATCATCGTCAATATTGTTTCATTCATGTGGGTTCCATAGTAGTATTAGAGCAAGGTTATATTTTGAATTAGTAAAAAAAAAAAAAATGGTTGCATCCCAAATGAATTCTTGCCAGCATGATTGCAGATTAATTACCAAAATGACTCTGGTGAGTAGTGGGGGCCATTTTTTGCATCTGTCACTTTGCAAATCAAGAAGACAAAGATTGGACAGAAGGTCAGAGGTTTGAAGTCAAACAAATCGGTCCAGTCTTTGTGGACAGATTTCGGCAATCCACTACCATAGCGAATTCAAATACGCTATAGGTTGGGCGTTTTTGTTGCAAAAGGATTTGGTGTAAGACAAAAATGATGGGATACCAGCAGCGGTGGCTCGTCACAATTTAGAGTCTAAAATGATACTTTTAAATGAGGCATTCTATGTTAGTGTTAATATTTTTTATTTAAAATTAATTTTTTTTATTTTTTGAGTTGCAAAAGTATTAATTAAGATTTTATATTTAAGTTTTGTTACCATGTCTTTTTCAATTGATAGTATCGCTAATCCAGTTAATCTTTCTTGTGACATAGTCGATCTTAAATAAGATTTTATTAATTTTAATTTTGAAAAACTTTTTTCTGCAGAAATAACTGTTACAGAAATTATTAATAATATTCTATAAGCAATGCATACATTTGGAAAAGAATCTAACTTTTTTATATAATTTAGTATTTCAATTAGAGTATTTTTTTTTGTTTGTAAAATTTTTTTTAAAACATTTAGTTCTAAAAATAAATCTAAGCCATCAACATCGAAAAAAATTTCGTGTTTTAAGAAACATTTAAGATCCAAACAATATTATTTTAAACTATCATTGGTTAATAATTTTAATTTTTCTAAGTTAAATAAAAATTAAAAAATATTTTCATACTTTTGTAATTGTTCGAATCTATTTTTTAATGAAGAAATAGCTTGATCAATTATATATGTAAAATAATCAATTCTAAAAGATTGTTTAATAGATTGTGTTACCTCATTATCAACATTTTCATTAAATTATTTTTTTCTACGAACTCAACGTTTTTCATGAAATATAAGTTCTATACTCATTTCACACGCAATCTCTTTAGATAAAATCATAGCATTTGTAAATCTATTTTTTCTATATTTTTCAAAAAAAGAAATGAGACCTTTTAATTGATTTATAACAATATCAATATGCATGTCTTTTGATTGTAAATATTTATTAACTAAGTTGATAGAAAATAAAATATTATACCAAATAGTCATATTCAATAAGAATTCAAAATTCTCAATCTCATATGTTGCTAAATAATTAACTTCACTCCTTGTTTTAGGATCTTCACTAGTTTCTGCTAATTGCAATAATGCATCTCTTATTCTTGGAGTTTGAAATCTTATTGCTTTAACACTTTCAACACGACTTTCCCAACGTGTTTGTGATAATGGCTTAAGAGTTAAACCTTGAATATTATCTTGTAAAATTTTTCATCATTTTGTGGAAGAAGAAAATAATGAATATATACGTTATACTATTCCAAAAAATTATATAGCTTTGGGACAAGAGTTAGCCATATCACAAAATTTTCTATATTTTTAACTTCAATATTTTTTATTTCATTATCTTTTATTTTAATATTTTCTATTTCAATATTTTTTATTTTATTCTCTTCTATTTCATTATCTACTTGTTCATTTTCAAAATTTTTATCTAAATTTTTTGTTACATTATTTTTGTTACTACTAACAAATTTATCAAGAGATCATTTTTGAAATTCTATTAGTTGATCTATTTTATTTTATTTTTTAATTTTTCATATCCACTTAGTTGTCTTCTAGGTGTCATATTACTAATATATTATAACTATATAACAACCAAACAAACACAAACAAACAATATATAGTATAGTTAAAAATATATAACAAAAAAATTTAAAATTATGAAACAATAGAACCTGGCTTGAATGATTTCAAATGGAGGACGGAGTGGAGCCGTGGAGGTCGAGTCAGTCATAGGTGAGTGATCTGTGAGTTCTCCTCCACCCCTGGCTGTAGCACTTGGCAAAAAAAAAAAAAAAAGTGATATGTGAGAGGTGAGTATTGAGTAATGAGTTCACTGATTTGGGGCTTGAGAGCATTGTGTGTGTGTGTGTGAGAGAGAGAGAGAGAGAAAGAGAGAGGGGGGGAAAAGGAAGAGTTTTTTTTTTTTTGTTTCAGACTAGTTTCAGTTTAATAGGAGAGAGAGAAAGACAAATATTTGTTTGTGTTGTTGGTGTAGTTGGTTTACCGAGAGAGAGAGAGAGATTGTGTGTGTGAAAAGGAAGATAAGATATGATTTGATTTTTTTATTTTTTAGGTGGCTTTTGATAATATTTGGATTGAATTATGGGTCTATTGATTGGGGTTATATTTTTATAAGATTGTTTTTTACATGGGTTATTTACGATGTTTAAAAATTTGGACCTTTCTTTGAAATAGGGCCTAAAGCCCAAGCTTTTTTACACTTGTTGTTGGGCCGACCCTGGATACCAGACTCCGAACAAAGTCTTGATTGATAAATAATCAACGGTTGCAAACTTGCAATGAGCCTCGAAAACATAACGTTAGCATTGTCTGATATTATCGATTAATAATTTATATAATAAAACAGTTTACAATTCAAATCTCAAAAGATAAACAAAATGACTTTTGTTATTCGCAGTTTGAGACTGTTTTAAATTTTACTTTAAAGTTAATCTAACAGCTAATATTAATATCTTAAATTTAATTTTAAAAAAAAAGGCCCTAAGAGTGTTTTTGGAATGATTTTTTAAAAATACTTTTAAAAATTATTTTTTATAAATACTTTAAAACAAATAGGGTTTAAAACCGTCTCACCACTACCTCTATCACCACCACTGCCACCATCGTCACCGTCGCCAACGCCACCAACGCCACCACCACCACCCCCACCACCGCCGCCATCATCGCCGTCGTCATCGCCACCACCACCACCATCGCCATCACCACCACCACCGTCGTCGTCGTCGCCACCACCACCATCCCCCTCGCCCTCGCCGCCACGGTCATTGCCACCCACCACTACCGCCCACCACCTCTCACCCTCGCTACAAATCGATCCTTAAATTTTCTTTATTTTTTCTCTATTTGTGATTTGATGTTAGATGTGAATACAAATATATTTATTATTTATCATTTTTTATTAATTTGTATCTTTAGTCACAGGTTATAATTAGTATATAAATAAATAAATAAATGAACTCTATATAAGTCAATAACTACCCTTTTATATAAGTTAATAACTATTCAAGTAGAGTTCACTTCATTTATTTTGAGTTTTATTATTAGTTGGTGATACCATGTCATCAATACTGACATAGTATCACCGTTACATTCAATATTTTTTTAATAAGCCTCGTTCCTATCAAATAAAGAGTTTTGCCGAATGTTTATGCTTTGAGGCAAAATTTCTAGATTTGGTTGCAATAGAGTAATCGAGAATTATCGAAGGATCGTGAGAGTGAAATTCGGGAAATCTATTCAATTATCATTATCGAAAAAAATGGGATGAAAATACCGATGAATTGAAATATTTTCAGCCCATGCTGAAAGAAGAACAGTTGCTTGAAAAATGTTTTACGGTCATGGCCCATGTGCATTGGGTCATGGGTCGGGTTTTTTAGTGTTTGTGCGATTTTTGTACACTAGTATATGTGTGTATTATTTAGTGTATATGTGTGTGTGTTTTTTGATATATTAGTATATTTATTTGATTTTATTACTTGTGTTATATAATAAAAAAATAAATATTCAATTCAATGAGTGCCCATTAGTAAATTCATATTAACCCACTTAATTAAAATGAATCATATTATCTAATTTATTTAGAACTCGTATTTAATTAATACAAATACTCAACTTATTTATTTATAGACGAATTAATAGATTAAAATTACCACCTCTAATCATGGGTTAAAGTGACCGTTGCAAGCCGAACGACGCTGCCGACGTTGCTTCTAGAGTTAATATCAGCTGCACCCTTTCATCAAAGAGAGGCTCCATAAGTGTTGCTGGTGGGCCAAATGTTTGTAAAGTTCCAAGTAAGAAATGTAACGATGATGGATCATGTGGGCTTGGTCCCAAGTGGATTGACGGTTTCTTGTTTGTTGAAGCATTGGCTAAATCGGTTTAATTTTGAACCCGTTCAGTCCACTTCTGAAGATCATTGTTTGCCGTTGGAGCTGTGATCCAATCCATTTAAAAGCAGACCTGCTACGTTCTTTCAAGTTCTATTTGCGTACGTGAATATGATGTGGCGTGGAACGAGTGTGATCCACCATTTGACCTTGAGAAAGTCTACTTGCAAAAACATTGGAATCGGGTATAAAAGAATAGGATTAAACATCCTATCAATCTGTGAGTACTCTATTTCATTTTACTAGTACATGAGACTATTTTAATTATGAGCATAGTAATGGTGGTATTATTTGTGTCAATTTTGATTTTACATGATTTAAAAAAAATTAAAATTGGAGGTTCTAATATAGTACTTAGTGATGTCATGTATACAATCAAGTGAATGATTTTGCGAATAGGTGAAATATGATTCTATTGGTTACGAAATATCTAAAAAACGACATATATGAAAATGTCTATTGTAGAGAAAGATTTGCTAACTGCAATTTATATTTATTAGTAAATTTATTCATCGTGATGTACCAAGTCAGGTTAATGACATTACTGATCATGAAATGATGAATAAGAGAGTACCATCATAAAAAGAGAGGATCACTTGATCTTTTAACTTAAATGAAAGAAGTTAAAAGCGAATGGAATTCTAGAAAGAGGTTGGATAGACTATGAGGACATATTTTCTTGTAACAAATAATGGGGAACTAAAGACATCTACCTATAAGGGATAACCTGATGGTTTTCAGGTTAAAAGACACGAGTACAAAGTCAATCAATTGAAAAGATCTCTTTATGGGCTGTTAGACAATGGTATTTAAAATTTCACCGGATAATCCTTCAAGTAGGATTGAGTTAAGTATTCCATTGTGTGTATATCTGGATATGCCATAAAAAATTAATTATTTTATTACTCAACTTAGCTTGATGTTTTGTGGGCATGAAATTATCTGGCTAGGATAAAATAAACCAAAGCGTATCTGGGATCCAAATTTAAAAAAGAGGACATGGGTGAGGTTAATTATGTCCTTCTTGAGATAAAAATTCAAGACTATTTGTTTGGATCAATGAAAGTATCTTGAAAATATGCTCAAGGGATTCGATATGAAGAATTACATTTCATTGAACACTTTTGTCTGAAAGGGTCAAAACCTAAACAAAGTATATGTGCCTTGATACAAATGAGGAATGTGAAAAATGAGGAAAGTCCCCCATGCCCCAAGCAGTGGGTAGCCTCATGTATGATATGACAAGAATTAGGCTTGAAATTAGTCATGCGGTAGGATTGGCAAATGGATATAAGTCCAATCCAGGTAAGACACATTGTTAGATAGTGAAGAAAATACTCAGATACTTAAAAGTCACATCAGGTATAAAATTATGTTTTTCGTTGAATGATATCTACAATTGTTGGCTATTTTAATATGCAGGTTTTACATGGGGTGTAGATAAGTGGATATCTACAAGTAGCCTTGTATTCTTATATGGTGGAATGTTTGTTTCTTGGTTATGCAACAAGTAGAGTTGTGTGGCAAATGACACAACGGAGGCAAAATGCATCGTGTACGGAACAATGGTGCATAATGTTGTTTGATTAAATGCTTTATTTAAATTATGGTATACCTAGTAGGCTAGATAATGTATTTTTGTGACAACAAGTTCACCATCTCTTAAACACATTGACAGATGTTATCCAAATATGTGATATAGTGGAGAGGGATAAAATAAAAGTAGATTATATCCCTTCGGGAGAGATGGTGGTCGACCCTATGGCCAAGGGATTGTCTCTGGAGGAATTCACAGGGCATGTAACTACAATAGTATTACAGATTACCTAGGTATTGTAGTGTTACATGGTAAAAGGCATCTCTAGAGAAATTTTGGGGGCGCTTGAAATTTATGGAAATATGCGACTATACTTGATTGGGATAAGAACTGGTTGGATAAAAGGTATAGGACACTAGCAGACATATAAAGGCTATCGCATGCTCATGAGTGTAAAGTCCACTTTGACGTACCATGAGATCTTTGTGTAGTCACCTAAGGTGAATGGTGTATTAAATCGTCAATAAGGTGTATTGAGGAAAACATATTTATAGGTTTTGGAGGAAGTACTTGATCAAAATTTCGGGCACAAGTCAGCACATTAGTTAAATTTGTATTTGGTTGAAGTCGTCAATGGTACTGAGGGTGTAGACCTTATGATCCCTAAACGAAGCATTGATACCAATTACTTGGTTATAGAGTGAATCGAAGTCACCTGGAGAGTGTTATCGGTAAGGATAATATGAGAAAGGGTGCAGTCAAACTCGATGGCAAAAGTGTGCACATGTAGGTGCATCAGTATGATTTTATGCCAATCTATGTGTGATCACAGATAAGGGTTGGTGTGGACAATGATATGGTATCAAGGATAAACTCCAATTAGGAAACTCCGCCATCATGTTTAAGTGTGCTCAAGTGGGAAATGTTGACCCATGAATTAGGTGATCACACTTGGACAAGTAACTCAGGAATAAATGCAATAGTTGACGGTTATTTTCTCATGCATGAGGAGAAAAATCATAGAGAGAGGAGATGGTTTCAATTTGAACAAATACGACTCTTGGAAGAGTTGTGATTGTGTCAAGAGTTGCAACATTTTCAAAGGGTATGTCCATTCACTTGAATTGTGCCTTGCATGTCTACAAATACTAGTATATGAGGGCTTTGAGTAATATGTCAAGTACTTATTCACCCTAAGGACATCATGTTGATTTCTTTTGGTGTTCGCATCACTTTAATTGTCTATCTCAAGATTGCATGTAATCCCTAGTCTAACAATAGATCACCGCCAATATTGTTTCACTCATGTGGGATCAACAGGGTCCGAAGTTATTCACTTCAAAGTGAACGAATACTCTTTGCCCCAACCTCAATGGTAGCTCAAGTGATAACAGATACGAGTTGTAAATTCAGATGTTCTGAGCTCGAATCATGGCAACCCCTAGGGGTCAGGTCATAAGAGATTTATCTCTTATGAATATCTTAGTCTCGACGTGGTTGATCTGCCTTTGACCGGACCTTGGAGGGGATTTATCAGGGTGCATGTAAGTTGTAAAAAAAAAAAAGAATACTCCTTGGCCCAATCCATTGTGAAGATTTTTTTTTTTTTGGATGGGGAGGGGGGAGGGGGAGGGGGTTTGAACCCTTAACCTCAAGAAGACAAAACATTCACAAGATAAGGAGTACCATTTGACCAAATGTCCATTGCGAAGATAGAGAGCATTACCACTTACGAATATAACCCATCAAGCTGCCCTGTTTTATGGAGGTCTTGTTTTTGAATTTGCCCGCACCCCATGACAATGTGGGGTAATTGTTTGGAAAGGATGGGGGTGGGCTTTTCTCGGCTGGCTTTAGGATGTGAATGCATGAACTGCAAAAATGTCATCATAGATCAAAATTTTTTATTTTTTCTTCCCAATACATGACAAGTAGTGTTAACTTGTTTTCACTTGTCTTTGATGGAATAATAAATGTGTTGTTTTAATCTATTTTTTAATGGTATTTTAATATATTTATAAATGCAGTATATATCATTGAAATTTTTGGTGATTGTGTTTTAATGCTTGTGTTAATTCTTGTATTCAAGTAAATTGTTGCATCTAATTTTTTAATCAACTGCATCATATGGAATCTAATGCTAATTTATGTGTTTCGGGGTGTTCCAATACCTTATATTGGTGTATTTTTTTTATCATAATTTTCATTGACACTTGAAGGTTGATGGTGTTAACTAAATGGATTAAGCAGAACGTGAAAGCTACTTTTGCTAGCCTGGATCTAAGTATCTCAGAGTCTTGGGGTGTGGGGATTACTTGTACAATGAAAGTATAGTGGTTTACTAAACTCGATAACTCGACTAATTCATTGTTGAAGGGAGTCTCCTACTCCTTTATTCTATATTGACGTTCGCAAGAAATTCCAGTGTATATCTCATACAAGAATTAGGGTCCCCCTCTCTTGGAGGCATTATACAGTATTTATAGCCCTATTCCTATTATTAAGGGATTTACAGAGAGATATTTGCCCTTCATTCATGGGATCTCCTTTGATCTTTGGAGAGAATCTAGGTTGGTTGAGAATCCTGTGTCTTGATTATAGCCTTCTACTTTCTTGGGAGCGCCAACTATCTCCTTGTCGACTTCCCTCCTGATTTTCTGGAGGGGAGCTCGAGATCTTGCCATGGGAGTTTTGGACAACTATTTCGATCTCCCAGGCTGACCTCCATGCCCGAGCTCATCCTTGATATTTTCTCTGGGTATCATCAATTGCCTCCCAGTTCCTGATCAAAGTGGGTTTGATTAGAGGCTGAGCTGAAGTAGAGTCGAAGTAAAACCTCCTTAGACGACCTCAATTTGCGCATGGAAGTTGCCTTTTGACAATTTTCAGCAATCATTCCTTTCCTCGTTTCCCGTGCATGTTATGACCCTTGTCTTTCGAGCTATAAATACTCACATAGCAACAAAAATCGTCAAAACTTCATGTTCATCTTCTACCTTCGGCCTTTGATTTCTCGCTTTTCTGCACTCTTTGCTTTCCTGTCTTACTAGCAAACTTAGGGTTTTGTTGAACCTCTTCCCCTTCGGTTTCAACTTCAAAAGCACCACGAGGCTCGCCTCTTGATTTCGCTCTTGAGGTTTTGATTTGTCATCTCTGATTAGGCACGTTTCTCAGCCCTCGTTTGTTCCTTTGCTCTGGATCCCTCGAATCTGAGGTGGTTGTTGTATTTTTGGACTTTTCGATTCTGTTATTTTAGGAATCGGGGTTACTCTTTGTCTCGTTTTTCTCTCTTCCTCGACCCTTACTCTACGGGTAGAATTTTTCTTATTGGCAGTTGTTGTGTTGACCCCCCTGACTCTTAGGAAGTGTTACTCAGAGATCTCTCCTCTTTATAAATTTTTTCAACTTCCCTATTCTTGCCCAATTATGTTTGCTTCTTCCGAAACCACAGGCTCATCTATTTCCCTCATGGGGAACAGGTCTCCTGAAACAGAGGATTCTAATTTGGGTGACGTGAGAGAGGAGATCGATAGATTTCCTGGTGTCGATTCTGTCGGTATACAGAAAAATGTTGAGGAGCTTCCCTCTTCGTCCTCCTCAAAGCCTAAAATCCCAGCAAAGGTAAGGTTAAGGTGAGTGGCATAGGGGTCTCAGGCAGCACTGAGAGCTTAAGGGTTGTATCCAGAGCCATAGAGCTCGTTGGTGCCAATAAGGTCTCTCTTCCTCAGATAAAAGTCCTAGCTGCCCATTTTGGTTTTCCCTAGGATGTACAATTCTGGTGTCCACACGAGTTTACCCGATATGACTTTGTGGTCCTGAAGATGACCTATTTCTTCGTAGCTTCTTTCGAGAGCGGGCTTAGGTTTTCTATGCATCCTTTTATCAAATATGTCCTCTAGCATTTTAACTTCTGCCCTGCTCAAATTTCTCCTAACTTTTGGAGGGTATTGGTAAACCTTCCAGTCTTTTTCCAGAAAAACAAAATTGGCATCCCTACAATTCCACTACTCATGAAATTTTTTAATGTCAAATTTAATCTGGACGACTTTTTGTACTTCTCCAAACGGGTGAATACCCCAGCCTTGATTACTGACCTACCCAACTCTCATACGAACTAGAAGAAGCAATTCTTCTTTGTGTCAGGGAAGGCATGGGAATTTGACCCCAGCGACGCCACTGACTCCCTTCCAGTTACACCCTCTTGGGCGGGTCCAGATAACCTGGGTAAGCTTGAGATTCTGAAAAAGGCCCCCTTTTCCTCTTTTTATTGTCAGATGCTGAGTTTGTTTCTTTGGTTGTTCCAGGTATTCGTTCCGAGTTAGGAGCTAAGGATAGGAAAGTTCTACTCACCTTCAAGGATTGAAAATTAGAGAGATATTCCACTCTAACTGACCATTCTGAGCTCATGAAACTGGGTTTTAGCCCTTTAGAGGTGAGGGTCGAAACCCTTGTATCCCTTTCTGTTGCTGGAGCTGAAGGAGTGTCAGGTGATATTTTTGCTCTTCAACTCTTACCACTTCTTGCCCTCTATTTATGCCTCTTCTTTTAATCTATTTGTCCTCAACTCTTAGGTTCCTCACCAATGGAGCTCACAATAAGGATCGCACGGCCAAAGTGGCCTTGTTAAGGAAAACCAAGAGTGAGAGCAAACGTAAGATTGAGGTCAAATCTAGGAGTGATTCTACTTCCCTTGCCAAGGTACCCATGTTGGAGGCTCCTTCTTCTTCTCCCCAACTACCTTAGGTGGACCCCCTATCTCCTTCGAGCTCCCTGAAAGTTGTCCAGACCTCTCTTCCATAAGAGACTGGGCTGCCTTCTTCTAGAGGGACCCCTAAGCAAAGCATAGTTCTACTTTCTCCTTCCTCGGCAGAGGTTAAGAGAGCTTTAGAGATAGTCTCTCAAATTCTGCCGGGGTCAACTCCACCTTGTCCCATTGAGAGGTCCTTTCCTCAACTCCCCAAGGTTTCTAAGAGCGAGAAAATGAAGCTCCCCAGTAGCGAGACAGGTAGGGGCTCCCTAATTGATAACGTCAGACATGCAGTAGAAGTCATTGCCTCCATTATTCCAGAATCTGATATCCAGAGGGCTGCAAGTATGCCCCTAGGAAGCTCTATTTCTTCTACCCTGTTTGGCGTTACTTCTGTAAGTTTCTGGGCTTTCAACTTTCCTTTTTACCTTGCAGCATTCCCTTATGCTAATTCTAGCCTTTTGGGGGTTGTGTTTTGCTCTTAGATGGTCATTCATGTAAGTGGCTTATTGAAAAGGATCCAAGCTTTAGAAGGCTCTGCCAAAGCTTTCAAGGCTTTCAAGCTCAAGGTTGCTAAGCTATCCTTTCAAAACATCGACCTTAAAGCCCAAGTCCAGGACTTGCATGCACAAGTGGAGAGGCAGACCTCCCTCAACAAAGTTTTAGAGATTGAGAAAGAGAAGATTAAAAGTGAGGGCAAACATATCAAAGAGAAGCTGGAGAAGACGAAGGAGGAGCTTAGACTAAAAACAGATGATTGGATTAAGGCCAGCCGAGAGAGTCTTGAGGCCTTAAGTTCTTATAGGGCCATGAAAAGAGAACATGACTTCTTGGCAGAGTCTAGCGATGTTCTTCGAAATGAGCTCGAGGTGCAGAGGGCTGCGGCTCAAAAGAAGGACGATCTGATTGCTAAGCTGGCACACGACGTCACCACCTAGTGGACCACCGGATGGCTAGCCTTCTAGGACAAAGCTGAGGAGATTTATCCTGGTTTGAATTTTAGCTTTGAGATCCTAGCTGAGGAAGAGGCTGAGGCAGCTGGCACTGAAGCCAACATCTTGACCCCTTCTGCTTCTGAGATAGCTCTTGAAGGGGTTGAGATGCTTATTCTACCTGTTGAGGTTCAGGCTCAAGGAGTTTCTTCCTCTTCAGTCATTTCAACAAGTCTCGCCCTTGAAACTGCTCATGTTTCAACAACTAGAGATCCTTCGGCTTCAGCTAGCCTCGTGGTTCAAACTCCTAATCTGATTTTGCCAATAGTTGAAATCATGGTCTCTGCTCCTCCACCTGTTCCTGAGCTCATTGAAACTTCAACCATTGATTTGCCAAGTTCTACTCCTTTAGGAGCCTCCACAGTCGAGCTTCCAGACTCTTCTCTTGTGGAAACTTCAATAGCTGAGCTATTAGGCTCCTCTCCACCTGTTTATAATAACTTAGATTTTTTTTTTTGTTTTTTAGGAATGTAAGCTGAATTGATATACTTGAACTGTTGAACTTCCGTTGGGAAATGTACTTGCACGCTACTTTGCTTAGAGATATGAATGAGTTATTGAGCCCATTGTTTCCCTTTGCTTTATATTCCCCTTGCCCCCTTGCTTTAAGGGGTCTTTCAAATCCTTTTGAAGCAAATGAGTTTGGAGAAATTGAAACTTACTCAAGGAGGGCTTGGTTTTTTTTGAAGTAGCCTTGTCAATAGCTTTCAAGATCTGCATAGCTAAAGAGGCTATTAGAATCACGAGGCTTTACCCTTGAAGAGTTCTTTTCCTGTTGTTTGGTGCTTTTAAGGAATAAACGGATGGAAAACTTGACCTCCCACATAGTGACAAGAAGTTTATTGGAAAGAGTTCTCTTCGTTTGAGAATAGCATCAATTCTTAAGAATTCTTCTATTTCTGTGTTTAGGTCATCAAGAGGATCAATCTTCATACTACCTCCATGCAGAGTTGGAATTCCCTCTAGTAGCCATTGAGCCTCGAGCACTCCAAAGTCTCTAATAGGTGCTGCCTCTCAACGGCTTTTGCTCTAAGCTCGAGCTAGCACAGGGTCATGCTAGCTATGCTCAGAGGTCTCTCTGAGATGACCTAGGGTCCCAGAACAAACAAAATTGCGAGGATAAAGCTGAGAGTTGGCTCCCCTTGTTTTTTGTGCCCAACTACCTTCCAAAATAGTAACTGCCTCCTCAATTTGGAAATCCAAAGGTCCGTCTTCTTAGTCTTTCGTGCGTTTCTTGATTCCCTTAAAACTCGGTGTCCTTACGGGGTTTCCATAATTTCTTGGACTTTCTTTACTTTTGGAGTCTTTTCTTGAATCTTGAGGGTTTAACGTTCTTTGTTTCCTCTTATGTTTTTCTTCTCTGAGTTTTTGATGGCTGCCCCTGTCTCGTCTTTATTTAAGGAACGAACTTCCTTTGGGATCGAGTGGAAGTGACATTCTCGTTACTTAGTTCCTTCAATGATGTCATCTTCAGATTTGGATGGGGTCAAGAAGAGGTTCTTCCCTGAGTTGGACTTGCCTCTACGAGTCTTATCCTCTGACGAGCATTGCAATTACCTTCCCCAAGGGAAAGTTTGTCCCTTTGAGGGGGCTTTAGAGATGGGCCTATGTCTTCCCATCCACCCTTCTATTTGATGGATCTTGGCTTACTGTGGTCTATGCCCTTCTCGCTTCTCCCCCAGAGGATGGGCTGCCATGATTAGCTTTTTCCTCTTCTAGCGCTTGTAGGGTAATAACAAGTGTCCCACAGTAGCTGAGTTTCTTTATTCTTTCGATCTTGAAGATGATGAGGTCCCCCTGCTTCAGTCGTTTTTGGTGGAGGCACTTTAAACTGCAGCGTCTAGTCCTTGATCTTCCTTCCCCTCCAGAGGGATGGGCTCAGCGTTTCTTTTTTGTCTTTGGGGATTCTTGGAGGTCCACTGAGCTACACTACAGAGAGTGTAGGGTTCCTCGTTCTTGGGGGAGTTACTCTTATACAGGTAATTGTTTTGAGTATCTTCATTGGCTAGATTCCATGGTGGCTTGTTCTCATGAAACTTTTTGCCACGCAGGTGCACCTGACCTGGACTTGATGGAGACGATGAAGGTTGAACAGATGATCCATGTTGAGCCTATGCCTTTTTCTGAGTTGGTGACACCAGATAACCTTTTCTTATTCAGTGTTGTAGCGGCTGCTATGGACTTTGTTTCTTTCCCAGACTCTCCTGACCCATTCCTTCCTGAATCTGATGAGGATGAAGACGTTGGTACATCTTCCAAAAAGTGTAAGAAGAGTGGCTCCTCTTCTCTCTTGTCTGGATCTTCCTTGGAAGCAATTCTATTTTTTTCTGCTGGACAAAAACTGCTGAATTTGCTTTCGGAGATAGAGAAGGAAAAAGATAAGTTAAAGGAGGAGAATGCACGTCTAAAAGAGGAAGTTGCCAAGCTGGAGAGGCGACTTGGAGGGAAGTAGAAGCTTTCCCTTGTTTTTTCTCCTGTCATCTTGATGTAATAAAAACCTTTAGTTTTTTTTTTCCTTGTATGTGCTTATGAACCACGAACAAATTCAATCGCTTGTCACATATTTTGTGATCTGAAGGGCTTAATTGTTTTTATGAGCCAAAGAACTTGATGGCTGATCTTCTATGAGCTAAAGAGCTCATTTTTTCAAGCTAACGAGTTTGTCTTCAATTTTTGAAGGGAGTCTCCTGCTCCTTTTTTCTATATTGACATTCGCTAGAAATTACAGTATATATCTTATACAAGAATCGAGGTCCCCCTCTCTTGGAGACATTGTACAGTATTTATAGCCCTATTCCTATTATTAAGGGATTTACAGAGAGATTTTTGCCCTTCATTCATGGGATCTCCCTTGATCTATGGAGAGAATTTGGGTTGGTTGATAGTCTTATGCCTTGATTATAGCCTTCTACTTTCTTGGGAGCGCCAGCTGTCTCCGTCTTGACTTCACTCCTAATTTCCTGGAGGTGAGCTCGAGGTCTGGCCATGGGAGCTTTGGATAGCTGTTTCGGTCTCCCAGTCTGACCTTCATGTCCGAGCTCATCCTTGGGATTTTCTCTGGGTATCATCAAAGGTATTTCATGAAAATTATTTTTTCATATGAATGATGGACAATAGCCAGAATATTAATCTTTCATTGCCAACTCTAGTTTTTAAAAAACCAAAGCCAAAAGAAATTTGGAATAGTGATATACATAGTATTTTTGTCAAACTATGTTTGGAACAATTGGGAAAGGGGAATAAGTTGGGGACTTTCTTCACTAAAGAGGGTTAGAATTATATTTGGTCGGAGTCTGTTCAAAAGGCTGAATTACACTGATAAAAAGTAGCTGAAAAATCATTGGGATAATACAAGGCAAGATTAGAAAGTTTGGTATAAGTTGAAAAATACAGAGATTGGTCTTGGATGGGCTTATCACAAAATACTGTTACTGTGAGTGACGAATGGTGGAATGCCTACATTCAAGTAAGTAATGATTTTTCTTTATGTAAGTAGAAAATACATACTAAATTACTTGGTGCTCACCAACTTTTTGCCCTAAGGTTTTGTCAACTTGAGATTTTATTGCTATTTTTTTTGTATCGAATTAAGAATTGGCTTTCATGTAATGCTGACAGCCACCATAATCAAACAAATTGCAGGTTTTATATTTGTCTAGGACAGAAGACAAGATGAAGAAAAAAGAAAAAAAGATTTATTCTCTTCTTTCTACATTTAAGTGAGTTAATTCCCACATTTACATTGATATATTGCACCAACATAACCGAGTTTCTTCACTTTTTTTTTAAGTGGCATTGCTTTAGTTGATTATTTGTGAGGTGAAAATGAGACCTGAATGTTGTATTACTTGCATGACTGTAGTGGGATTAATTTAAGTTATGTTTCTTTAAATAAAGAATTGATTGTGTAAGTTATGTACATAGGTTGATATTATTCAGAGGCCATGTTTTTACAAGAAATTTTGTCAAAATTATTTGAACATAATAATAGATTGATATTGATTGATGATTTTTTTTTTTTTTTTTTTATTAATGATTTTTTGTTATGCAGTGTCTTTTAGGCACGGATAATTGCTTGCAATTTCTTTCCGAGCTACTTAGTGCATTGAAGCACAGGTAATTGATAGTAATCTTATACCGTGCATGACTTATTGGCCACTAGTTAACCAATCCAATTGAAAAAATAATTGCAGAATCCCCCTTTTTGTCACCTACCTTTATGATTAACCATTAAAATTATTATTTTATTATATTTAATGACAATTGGTTAATTACATATTATTTGTGATTAAATATTTTAGATTCCTTGATTTTTTAGTTTGGTATTTTTTCTAATTATTTGATTTATTTTGCAGGTAATTTGGTTGATTTAAAATAATAATAGATAAGACAAGTGAAACAAATACTAGAGAAAGAATTACAGTTGATAAGGATTGAAGAGACAAAATTAAAATATAAAGATTTGAAGATAATGTAGCAATTTAATCCTTATAAGACCCAATTTATGTGGTATTTAATAAAACTGAAAGCTAAATGCTGAATTTTAAGTACTAAATGATGAATTTTTTAATTTGTAGATTGTTTGGTATCAACTGAAATTTAAATATTAAATTGAATCAAACTATTTGACAAATATAAGAAGCTGAAGTCTGAAAATTATTATTATTCTAATTTAATTCTTCTTTTTAACCATCTCTCTGTAATTACCTTATTCATACCACCAACATCATGATACTGACGGCAATGGTGGTGGTAGTTATAGTGTCATAATGGTAGTGGGGGCGGTAGTGACGGCGCAATGGTGGTGTTGGCAGTGACACAATAGTGGTGGTATCATAATGATGGCAGTGGTGGTTGTGATGGTGGTAACGGCAACAGTGGTGGTGGTGGTGGTGGTGGTGGTTGTGGCGATGTAACAATGGTAATGGCAGCCACACAATGGTGGTAGTGGCATAATGGTTGTGGTGATGGTGACACAATGGTGGTGGTGGTGGTGGTGGTGGTGGAATAATGGTGGTCGTGGCAGTGGCGGCAACAACACAATAGTGGTAGTGGTGGTAGCAACACATTAGTGGTGGTGGTGACAGCAACACAATGATGGTGGTGCTGGCGACAACACAATGGTGGTGGTGAGTATTGAAAAGTTAAGAGTGTAAAATGCATTGAGGATATATTTGTCAATTATGAGGAATTAATAAAATCCTTACTGACTAACATTTTCAGTATTAAAAGATAAGTAGGTGGCTTGCTATTTAAAATTTTAGTCTATTTTTAAAAAGTGCTTAAAATATTAAGTGGTATAAGGTTTAGGTTATCAAAGGAGTTTAATTCATTAAGTGCTTAAAGTATTCAATTTTAAACCTGAAGTGGTATTATCAAACACTCCCTTAGTAAAAAACTCATTTATAGTTGGATTGTGAAAATATTTTAGAAGATAATGTTTTGACACATCTTCAGTATTTTGGTCATAACTTTTTATGTCGATATCTGATTGACATGATTTTTATAACATTGAAAAAAAGATTTCAAGAGCTACAAAAGAGTATTTCATGAAAATTTTGTGAATCAGTCTCTAACTATGCAAAAATTGATTTCGAAGTTTGGATAGATATTATACACGCGCCCCCAAAATTTGATGCACGAGATTTGACCTAAAAAGACTTCATTTTGAAAAGAGATTTTTTCCAAGCAAACCCAGACCTCCCACCTATACCTAGACTTTAGTATAAATAAAGGCTTTTACCTATTGAGAGAACATTCTTTTTCCAGCCATTCCATTTCTAGTTTTTGGTGTATTTTTCTTATAACTTGCTAAAAGCCTAACTAAAGTTAAGGGATATACTTTCAATAAAACATGATATTTGTTCTTGATCCAATATTTTTAGTGTATAATTTATTCTTTTAATTCAATTTTCATCTTCTAGTAAAATTTTTGCTATGTAAAATTTCTTAATTCATTGTGCCATATACATCGAATACTTCAGATTTTCTGTGAGTCAAATAACTAATTATCTCATACTTGAGTATATTAATATAATTTTTATAAAATAGTTGATTTATTATTTACAATAAAATTAGGGTTTAACTGTCGGAAATTTTAATTTATCATTGACTCTGGTTACAGTGAATTCTTGTGATCTATATATTTTGATTGTGATCACTCCTCAACTAATTCTCAATTGAGTTCGAAAATTAGATCATTAATAATTGCCGTTTGGAATTTAATGAGTACCCTCGATACTTTAGTATTTTAAATTACTGTTTTTACTCAATCAATCTATGTTCTTTTGAACAAAACCAATTTCAAACAACTTCAAAGTTTTTTATTTTCTTTTTCCTTGTGTTCTAAGTCTTTCTCAAATCCATGTGGTACAATCTTGGACTTCCTAAGTCTTTGCCACAACCTACGCTTGGGTTTTCATTTTTAAAGTTTTAGCACTTTATGGCACTGCACGTCCATATTGGGGGGAGAGTCCTGTAGAATAAGAGACCTTCCATGAAAAAGAATCTCATTTGAATTGAAAGTCTTCCAAAGGTATTCATCCCTAACTCCTTTATTAGCTAAGAAATCTGCCACCATATTCCTTTCCAAATAAACATGACTAACTACGACTGTGCACTTCATAGTGACTAAATCAAGGAAAAGTCAGAAAGTCTCATATAGAGAGAAGACAGAAAACAGAATTAGGAAGAAACACATTTTGAGTTTTTTTTCCATTCCTTCACTTTGTAAAGATTACAAGCGTATATATAGGACAAGCTATACCTCATCATACAGTAGTGTAGCTGAGTTGTAGCTCAACATTTCTTACTCTTAACAGCCTAACAAAATTACTAACTAACTTCTATAATCTTGCTATGTGTTATGAGCCTCCCTCAAACTGATGGGGAAGCATAAACCATGAGTTTGTCTCTGAATGTGATGAAGTTAGCAGTAGAAAGACCCTTGGTGAATACATCTACAATTTGATCCTATGTGGAGACATAATGAACTGATAAATCTTTGTGTACCACCTTTTCTCAAATGTAATGAAAATCAATAGCAATATGCTTGGACCTAGCATGAAACACAGGATTTGAAGTCAAGTCCATGGCAAATATATTGCCACACCAAAGCTTAGGAACTGTGGGAAGATAAACATGGAGATCACAGAGCAAAATTCGTAACCAAGATAATTTTGCAGTAGTGGTAGCCAAGGACCTATATTATGCTTCAGTAAAGGACCTAGCCACTGTGGATTGTTTCTTGGTAGCCCAATGAATAGGATTGTTACCCAAATATACTATAAAGCCAGTTGTTGATCTTTTATCCAATGGATCCCCAGCCTAATTAGCATCTGCATATGCTGTAAGAGAAGGATTGCTATTTACATAAGTAAGACCATAGGATAAAGTGCCTTGAAGATATCTAAGAATCCTCTTGACTGCTGCATAGTGAGCATGAATTGACAAACATGATTGACAACAAACTAAATGTCTGGTCTGGTAAAAGTTAAGTACTGAAGTGCTCCCACAACACTTCTATAAATTGTAGGATCAGGAAGCAATGTACCATATGTTTTGCTGAGTCTTGTAGCATAAACACACGGAGTTTTACAGCTCTTGCAAGTGGACATATTTGTCTTGTGAAGAAGATCTTCAGTATACTTCTCTTGACTAATAAACAATCCAGTAGATGTGTGTTTAATCTCCAATCCAAGAAAGAAATGTAGAGGACCTAAGTCCTTTATTTCAAACTCTGTATGCAGGTGGGAAACAAGATTATGGATGTATGAAGGATCATTCCTAGTAAGAATGATGTAATCTACATAAAGAAGCAGTAATGTAAGCGATGATCCATTCTTTCTAACAAACAGAGAAGGATCTGCTGCTGAAGCATGGAAGTCACAGGTGTAGACATAAATTGATTTGTGTAATTTGAAAACATAATGAGGTGTTGTTTGATCAAGAAAACCAGGAGGTTGAGCCATGTACACATCTACTTTTAAAATTCCAGGCAAAAAAACATCCAGTTGTTGTAGTTTCCAGCCATATGTAGCAACCAAAGACAAAATAACCCTGACTGTGGAATGCTTAACTACAGGACTAAAAGTCTCACCATAGTCAATTCCTGGTTCTTAGTGGTAACCTTTAGCCATTAGTCTGGCTTTGTATCTTGCAATTAAGCCATTTGCATTATACTTTATTCTATGAACTCATTTAGGACCTATAAGATTCTAATTAGGAGAGGGGGGGAACCAAGGACCAAGTGCCCAGTTGATACATGGCAAAAAATTCTTCAGACCTGGCTTTTCTACATTCTGGAGATTCGGCAGCAATTGTATAAGAGGTTGGTTCAGTCATAGGAGCAATAGCAAGGAAGACTTTCTTCTTGGAAATATCATGCTTGGATCTAGTTTGCATGGGATGAGTATTAACTATGGGAGGGTTTACAGGTGGGGGTAATAGTGGAGCAGGTGGAACCGAAGAGGGCATAGGGTCTAAAGATGATAAACACTCAGTGGATGTAGAAGGCTGAGTAGTAATAGGTGTATGATTTGGTGAAGAAGAAGGGGGAGAAGATGTTGAGGGTTGAGGATAAAAATAAAGAGGAGCAGAACACAAAACTGAAGATGTGTAAGATGGAGGGGAAGAAGAGGATGAAATATCAAATGGAAATGTTGTTTCATCAAATAGGACATGCCTAGAGATGTACATCCTCTGTGTAGGAATATGATAACAAAAGTAACCTTTATAATCTGTTGTATATCCAAGGAAAACACAAAGCTTAGATTTAGGCTAGAGTTTATGAGAATTATAAGGTCTAAGCAAAGGATAACAGGAGCAGCCAAAAACCTTGAGAAACTGGTAATCAGGTTTGGTCCCAAAAAGAAGTTCAAAAATGGATTTATTTGAAGTGTTTGAACTGGGAAGTCCATTAATAAGATAGACTGCTGTGGAAAAAGCATGAACCCAAAATTTGAGTGGGACTGAGGCCCTAGACATGAGAGAAACAACAGTTTCGACTATATGCCTGTGTTTCCTCTCAGGAACTCCATTCTACTAAGGTGTGTGAGGACAAGATTTTTTATGAGAAATACCAGATTGTTGCAAAAAGAACACTTCAAAGGATGACTGACAAACTCACCACCTCCATCAGATCTGATAATCTTGATTTTATGATTGAGTAAATTTTCAATATAAGGCTTGAATTGATAAATAACCTAATAAACATTAGATTTTTAAGCAATAAGATACAACCAAGTAAATTTGGAGTAATTGTCTATGAAAGAAATATAGTAACTATAGCCATTATAAGAAAGTGAATAGCAAGACCCCATGAATCTGTATGCATTAATTCCAAAGGGAAAAGTGAAACTGTGTGTGAAACAGGAAATGGCAGCTTAGACATTTTTCCAATAGTGCAATGTTCACGAGTATGGGACTTATTTGAAGTAGACAAAACTTGTTGAATTATAGAAGGAGATGGATGTCCTAGTCTATCATGCTAAAGTGGATGTTGAACACGACTGCCCAGATTTGCAGTTATTGAGGAAGACTGTGGTAAAGCTTGGATGGGATATAAGCCATTAGTACTCTTTCCTTTGTATAGAAGAGTGCCCGTGGCCTTGTCCTGAATAAAGAATTCATGTTCATCAAGGTGATTTGACAATTGTTACAGTTTATGGACAAAAATTAAGTTGGTTGAAAGTGAAGGTACATGAAGTACATGACTTAAATTGAAAGTGTGTGAAGATGTGGGAAGAGTAGATTGACCTGTGTGAGAGATAGGTAACCCCTGGCCATTACCAATTGTGAACAAATCCTCGCCAACATAATCTGTAGGAAATGATAAATTGTCAAAGTCTGAAGTAAGATGATTTGTTGCTCCAGAATCTGTGAGCCAGACATTTGGATTTGAGCTAGAAGAATTAGAAAAAGTTGCCATAGAAGTAAGATTTGGAGATGGACGACTGCCATGATAACCAAAGTTTATGCGATGATAGCAGTCAGAAACCACATGACCTACTTTATTGCAAATCTGATAGATAGGTCTAGACTGATTTCTGGAGGAGTTTGACTAAGTATAACTGCCTGTGTTATGTTTGTCAAAATTGCCAGTTGAACCATTGAATTGAGAATCAAAACCATAGTTTTGATTGTTTGATCTGCAGCGACCACCACCACGATTATTAGATCAACGATGTCTTGGATTATTCGAATGTCTGCCTCTATTTGATGAGAAGTTTTTATTTAATGAGAAATTGTTATTTTTCTCTTGTGTAGCTGCCATAGCCAAGGGAGTCAGTGTGGTTTGATGCATAGCTTCAATAGAATGTTCTTCTGCTCTTAGGAGAACATGAAGATCTTCAAGAGAAAGAGGTTGTTCACGTGTTGTGATAGAAGTACAAAAGGCATTATATTCAATAAAAAATCCATTAAGAGTGTAGATTAACATGTCTTCATCTTCAATAAGCACAGAGGTAGTTGCAAATTTGTCACGAAACTCTTTGAGCTTTTGCACATAAAGGTATATAGAATCTGAGCCTTTTTTTACTGTTTGCAGACTTGATTTGAGTTGAAGAATATTGGCTCTAGTAAGAGAAGAAAATATTCTTTCTAGTGCAATCCAAATATCATGAGAGGTTGTGTAGCCAATCACATGTGCAAGAGCAGCAGGTGAAAGCATTGCATTGAGCAATGTGATGAGGATCTGATCTTGAGTCAACCACACTTGATTCAGAGGTTTTCGATCTGTAGTTACAACACCTTAAGCATTGCGAAGAAATTGTTCTGGACAGGGAATTGATCCATCCACATAACCTATGAGAGAATGTACTCTCAGAATTGCAGACACCTGATATTTCCATAACACAAATTTGTGGAATCCATATGGATCAAAATCAGATTGCAAATGTTTGATAGAAGGAAAACTGGAGACTGTGACATTGAAGCAATCAACGAACCTGTTGAGCTAGGACTCGAAGAAGTCTGAGGAGTCGTAGAAGAAGAATCAGCCATTGAGATGTTAATCTCTTGTTAATGGTCTAATACCATGACAGAATCATGGAATAGTAAGGAAGTCTCGTATAGAGAGAAGACAGAAAACAGAATTAAGAAGAAACACATTTTGAGTTTTTTTCCATTCCTTCACTTTTTAAAGATTACTAGCGTATATATAGGACAAGCTATACCTCATCATACAGCAGTGTAGCTGAGTTGTAGCTCAGCATTTCTTACTCTTAACGGACTTAACAACCTAACAAAATTACTAACCAACTTCTATAATCTAGCTATGTGTTATGACATAGATCACAATTATTCGACTTTACACTTCGATTTTTGGCCAATTGGAGCCGTTGAAAAATGGCTTCTCTAGTTCGGATATGCACTTCATAATCCAACTTATGGGCCAAGAAACAGCAGAAAGTGCAATACTTGTGCCCCACTGCCCCCAATCAAGCCTTGCTGTGTCTGCAAACCTATTCAAAACTTCCACCATCAGCACTTGAAGAATAAGGATTATCCCAATGATCCCCCAAAACAGTTTTCTCTTTCTTATATCCTGAAATACATTCTTCTCAGCATTGAATATGGTGAATATTTGACAGAGAACCTAAGTATTGAGGATCATTGTGCCTTTTGCATTCGGATTGACATTGAAGATTGATTTTCCCTTGAAATGTATGGTCAGGAGGATGGCTATCTGATATAAAGCTTGAACCATTATGTTCCCCAGCATGATGTTGGTCATTAGAGGTGCATTCCTTCCCCGAGGTGGTCGGTTCACAAGCTCTTCAGCAGGCTGCTTAATAGTCACAGCTAGAGCAACCAATGTATCCATTATCAGCTTCACCCACATAAGTTGAAGAGTTGGATATGGGACTTTACCAACTGATAGCAATGCCATTGCATCAATATTCGAGGGTTCACCGGTTGAAATAGCCATCACAAAGTCGGTCACCAGAGCAACAAAACTAGCAATGAGTAGGAGCTGAATGTATATCTGCACACTTTCAAAAATCCCTCTTCCCCACCTCAAAATGTTGATTACAGATGCCAGATCTTCATGCTGGATGACAATATCCGAGCAGGCCTTGGCTATATCAGCCCCTTGAGTACCAAGACATAGTCCTACATCGGCCTCCCTCAATGCCTGCACATCTCTGATGCCACACCCAACAACTGCAACAACATGGCCCTTCTGTTTCAAGCATTGCACTATAAGCAATTTATCTTGGGGGCTGGCTCTGGCCATCACAGAGATGTTGAGAACTTTTTTCATTCTCTCCTCTTGAGTGTAGTTCTGAAATTCCACACCTTCTGCTACTTCTCCAGGCTTTTCATTTGCCCCAACTATACCACATTTCGTGGCTATAGCTCTGGCAGTTTGAATGTTGTTTTCTGTGATGATCCTGATGTTCACTCCAGCACGTCGGCAATCTTTCACAACATCTTCAACTCCATATCTAAGCGAGTTTTTTAGACCAACAAAGCTTAATAAGATCAGTTGTTGATCAGGACAACTATTTGGTGTTGGTGTTTCTCTATGTGCAAAAGCAATGCACCTGAGGCCAATCTTTGACATGTCTTCAAGTATTTGATCCAGCAACACCCTTTCATTTTGATTAATGACTTTGACAGTTCCTGTGGTTTCATAATAGTGAGAGCACAATGGTATTATCATCTTAGGATCTCCTTTCCGGTGCACGTGAATCACGTTATAGCCATTCTTGCAGATAAAAACCCTGTTTTGTCTATTCTCTGAGTTGAAGGGTTCAATATCAAGAATGGTATAACTTCTTCTCAATGAATCTATGTTCATTCCCGTTTGCCGAATGGCCCAATCGAAGATTGCTTTTTCAGTGGGATTCTGGGGAGATTGGAAGAAAGACCTTGAATGGGGCTGAGTTGCATTTAGACCAATTCCTCGGTGAAGCAATTCAATAACATTTGGTGCAATCAAATTGGCAAGAGGTTGTTCAATGTAGCTGAAACCCAGCCATAACTTATCTACCTGTTTCACAATGATATAAATATGGGGATATTAATAGAAGTGCTACTCTAATCTCACTTTAGTTTAGTCCTTTATTCTAATCCCACACAAATAAATAAAATTCATATACATATAATAACATTCAAAAACATAATCATCAAATAAATAACAGTACTCCGGCAAAATCATAGAGCAAAGAGCACCTCCCTCTCTCTCTCTCTCTCTCTCTCTCTCTCTCTCTCTCTCTCTCTCTCTCTCTCTCTCTCTCTCTCTCTCAACCCAAATATACCCACTTTCTCAATTCTCGCGGTGGAGCCCCCGAGTCAACTGGCCATTCTTCCATTCAAAAACAAGGTCTTATTGCCCGGCAAGAAGGTCACTAAAGCACGGCTTTAGGCCCCAACCAACAAAAAAATTTAGTTAAATAATTTGGGTCCACAAGTCTAGCCCAATTACACACAAAATTAAATTTGACAAAAAAATAAAAAGGTTGAAAAGGAACAAAAAATATTGTTCTTTAGACATCACTAGTCACTCTCTCTCTCTCTCTCACACATGTCATTTACCTATATATTTTTTCTTATGTAAAATTAAAACACAAATTAAACTATTTATTTTCACCATCTCTCCCTTTTAATCCTACTTTCTATTTTTTTTAATCTATTACGAATACAGTACTTTTTAAAAGTCCTTATGTAAAATTAAAACATAAATTAAACTATTTATTTTCATCATCTCTCCCTTTTAATCCTACTTTCTATTTTTTTTATTTATTACAAGTACAATACTTTTTAAAATAACTAAAGACATAAAACATTAATCTACTCGACAATAAGTAACTCGCAAAGACTATGATCATTCCAAGATGTTTAAACACTTTGATCTTTTGAATGGGAGGAGGCACAGTAGGCCTAACTTTAAGAGCGTACAGACCCTAATTAATTTTTAGTTCTTAGTTTAACTTCATATTCTGAGTTCATTTTGAATGGATCAAGTTGAAAGTCAAATGTATTTCACAATTCTAAGTAAAATCTTATAAAAAATCCTAAAATATAACAATATTTTTATATGTTTATGTAAAGTTTTATAGAAAGTTCTAAAATGTAACAAAACTTTCTAAAAAATATAAAAGTAATGACTTATAGCGTTATAATTAACATTGTTTCTCAAATTCCTTTCTCACTATTTTTCCTCCACTCTCACCACCTCTCTCCAAATCTTTATCTCCCTCTATTCTAATTGTATTTCTCTCTCTTTGTCCTTATCTCTAACTATTTTGTTCTCTCTTTAAGACTCTAATTAATTTATTCATATATAAGATCCCGACTTCCTAATTGCACTCAATTGATTGTCCGATCCTAAAACCACTAAAACATTAAAACTAAACTACACCGAAATTCTCTATAAAAATAATCATGAAAATTTTTATTATCTTTCTGAAATATTGATCAGGTTTCATGTGAAATTCTTATTTTAGGTCCCAATTTATATATGGCCGCCATTTTTGTCCGGGGTAATCATCGAATTTGCTGCCCCTCATCAAGCTAGGCCTTGGCAATGGGCCAGGCTAGCCTTTCCCAGGAATTTTCAAACCACAGCCTGCCCATTGGCTGGCCTTTGGGCTTTGACTAGTCAACAAGTTGGGCCAAGCCCGCCCATGAAAAGATCTAAGGCCCATGTCCTGCCCATGGGTGGGCCAATTGGGCCAAAAGGCGTGCTAAAAATGGGTCACACTTTTTTGGGCCATTATTTGGGCTTTTTTTAAAAAATATATTTTTTAATTCTAAACATAAATTCATAAAATTGGATATGAAAAAATAAATTAACAAAAAAACTATTCATATTCATCAAGAGTTAAAATGTTACCTTGATTGATAGTTGAGATTATTTTACATCACTAAAAATTCAGTACATTCCAACTAAGTTGACATCTCTCAAACATTTAAAAGTTATAGATCAAATATCAAATCAACAAAATAAATATGAAATATAATTTAATTGGTTGGTCTAACGGATCAGCCAATCAAGCTTCTTAACGAGCTAGCCCATTAGGTCCTCGGCAAAAAAATAAGAGGCTTAGAGAGGTCGATACCTCTCAAAAAATTTAATAAGATAAAAATACACTTTTTAAAATAATTGGGATAGAAGTACATATACTAATAAAAAGTCATAAAAGCCCTTTTACCCCTACCATAAATAGGGCATACCTAATTAAAAGTGAGACTTTCAAGATTTAAATGTTAAACTTTTACGATTCCTTTTGATATTTGTGTATTATTTGAATTTTGAAATTATATATATATATACACACACAAGAGTAATATATATGAAACAGTAACATGCTCAACAAAAAAATAATAACATCAAATAGTGACATGCTCAACAAAAAAAGAGTAACATCAAACAGTAACACACTCAACAAAATTTGTACTTATTGACAGCTATTTGATGAAAAAGAGAACTTAAAGAAGGATAAGTTTAGAAGTGATACTTAAAACCAAATAAATTTTGAAAAAGATACTCAATTTCTATTAACTCATAAAATAAAACATAAGCCCTACCTGCCGGACTAGCTGGCTATCTGCGGCTTGTCATACGCACGGGCCAGGTGGCCTGTTAGCCCGTTGGGCTGCCAGACTTTGGATGGCCCATTGGGTTTTGGACTTTTCGCTGAGCCAACACCTAGCAGGTGTTTTTCTTTGTACTTTCCCACAGTTTGGGTGCTCTAATAAATTTCTCAGTTTTTAGGGAAAACATAATTTTTCTGCCATAAGGCACGCTGTTTGCAAAACATTTTTGATTCCAGAGCTGCTCCAAAAAAAAAATGGGCTAATTTCAATTTAGATCCGGAAAGATCACTCAAATCTCAATTTATACCTTCAAAGTTTAAAAATATCAATTTACACTCTAAAAAATATAAATTTGTATCAATGTGCATCTGGAGTTAACTCTGTTCATTTTTTCGTTAAAAAAGTTTGGGTTAATTATAAATTATACCCACCAAATTTAAATATTTCATATTTATGATCCAAAAAGAATTTCTTCTATTAATGCTCGTTAAATAATTCTCAATTGTATCGTATCATAACATTTTTATATCGTGTTCAAGTCAATAAAAATTATTTTTCAAAATTTATAAAATACTTATGACGGGACTTTAGGCGGCTCGACAAAAGTAAATGGACATGTAGGAAGTTACAGACACAATGCAAAAGGCGCCTAGGAAAAGCGCCAAAAAAAAGTTGTGACCATGAGAAGAGTGTGCACCTAGGGCGTAACATTAAAAGGGATGTGACAGCTCATTAATGACTCTTGCGTGTCTATAGCAAAGCCATTAATGAGTGTCTAAATCTTCGAAAGATGTGAAGATAGTCTTCATTACAAGGCATTAATGATCATTATGCCGATTTGAAGTCTTTGGTAAACCCAAGGGTGCTTGTTCCTGAGTAGTAAATACTCAAGCATAGGTGTCAAGCACCGAGTGGGGGTATTTAATGACCGAAGGATGGGCCGAAATGCTCAATTATTTCCAAGCAAAAGTTCACATGCCTAAGGAGACTAGTCATTAGATATTTGATGGAATGTCGCTCATGATGCTAGGATATGAGTGCAGACCATTAAATCCTGAAATGTGACTTAAGGGCATTGTCATCATTGCAAACCTATGTATAAATACCCTTAAAGAAGTTAGACCAAATAATGCAATTCGAATAAAAAAGTACATTGTGCTAATTATTTTTATGCCAATTGACTTGAGCTACTGACTTGAATTTCGGAGGGGATCACCCAAGTACACACCTCGCCTGTTTTTTCTAATCCTTTGTTTCAGGTTCAATGTCATTCAGGACCGTTCTGTGTATTGTTATCTCAACTAATTGCAGCAAATCACACATGTAACTTATTTTTTGTCGACAATATTCATTAAAATAACTATTTTTTATCTACAATTAGACACATCTTTTAATTGTCCGATCAAATTAAAGTTACATACAAATAACACAATTATAGACAAAAAATAGTTATTTAGCAAGTATTATAGACAAAAATTTGGTATTTTTTAATTTTTAAAAAATATTAAATAGTATTATATGAATTGTCATAAATGTGAAATATAAGATATAATACAGTTGACTCAACGCGAAAATTTTTTTTGTTAAAATTATTTTGTTATTAACTCGAACACGACACGAAAAATATTATAATACAATTGAGAGCTATTTTAACGAGCATTGATGGATGAAATTTTTTTTAGATCATAAATATGAAATATTTAAATTTTAAGAGGTGCAATTTATAATTAATTCAAACTTTTTTGATGTCAAAATAAATGGCAGTTAGTCTCAAGTGCACATTGATACATATTTAATCTTTTAGGATATAAATTAATATTTTTAAACTTTGAAGGTATAAATTGATATTCGAATAATCTTTCATAGTGCAAATTAAGATTATTTCAAATAAAAAAAACTACAATTTGAACGAATTATTAGGTTTCTTGATGGGCAGAAAACTTCCAGACCGATGTTTTTAGAACCTTCTATTGCCTTATCAAAACCGAGCAAAATATTTTAAAGCCTTCGACCGCTTAAAACTCATAAATCTATCATCCAAACTAATGGTCTAGTGATCAATTGTACCGGTTTAAGTTCCTCTCTGACTCTCGTGTGGTTATGAAGTAGAGTTTGATTCATAGGATTAATGCGATTTGTTGATTGACTTTGGCGCTGTTGCGGTGAAAGGTTGACCTTTCGGGCTCAAGTTAGACATTCTACAGTGGGTAAGCTCAGAGTCACGTGTAGGAGTTATTACCTAATGTTCATCCTTCCTTTTTTTTCCAAGCAAACAACTCGTAGAAATCCTGATAAATTTTTTATATTTGTGCTGAAAAAACCAGTGAGAAGAACGGAGAGTGGGGCAAATAAAGTGGTGGAATGCCTATAATTGGATGTTTACCCAGCACAAATACAAGAGGAAAGAATTGGGTCTTTTTAATGTTAAGGAATAGCCTCTTTTAATGTTAATAGATTTTTTCTGCTTCTAAATTTAGACACAAAGTCAAAGAAACGAGATGCAGTTTTTCAGATACGTGGCACGAAAACTAACATTATACCTCTTCGTAGTCAATCGTTAGACTGCCAGTAATGTTGGTGCATATGGTGGTAACCGATCCAATTGCATCACAGACTGAAGGTCTCCTCAGTACAACGTTATCATCGTTCAACATTCTCTTCATTGAATAAGCAAGAGTAATCTTGACAGCCAACAACAGACCTTCTGGAGCTGAGGTTGCTGCAACCATGGCTGGAGTAGCTACAATTCCCACTAAAGCTTTCAAAACATCAACGATGGGTGCTCCCCTCTTAAGAAGACACAAATCTAATTAAAACTGACAGAAGCTTAGCTATTAACGATTATAAATGGGTTACACAAAAATTAAACAAATTTCAACACGACCAACACGTGTTTAATGACAGCCTTACCTGTAATGAGCACCCTCTTAAGAAGAGTCCGTCAGCAAGAACTTGGTCTCCAGGCTTCAAGACGACTATGTCCCCAACCACAATGCTGGGTAATGATATCCGCAGCCTCTGACTGCTTCTCACAACATCAACCTGAGGGATATGACTTCTAGCTTCAGATAACTTGTGACACAATCTATGTGGCCAAAAGTTACTTACAGCAGAGACCGTCACAATTATAAGAATTGCAACAAGTTTGGATACTCCTCCATACCATCCTTCTATCGGGCCATGTTCTTTAATGTCGAAACAAAGAGAGAGCACAGCACAAACAAGTAGGATAACAATCATGGGATGTTTAAGCGCTTCCAATCCAAAATGGTAGAATTTCTTTGCAGGTTTGTCCTCTCCATAGAAATTGGAACCAAAGACTCTGCATCGGTTGTTAATGTCTGTGCTATTGCCTTGGATCCCGTTCTCTGCATGAGTTTCCAGAGCTGAAACTAACCCTTCAACTCCACCCTGCTCGCTAAGCCACCTCAGGTCTTTCGTCTCCACAAGCTTGGCGATGCTTGATGGGTCGATTGTGGAGAAGAGAGGTGGTTCGATGGTCAATGTCGTAGAATCACAAAGCATGTCCAATTGGGTCCGAGTTGGCCTGTTCGGGGTGCAAACAAAGATTGACGGACAGTTGCTGGACATGGATTTGAGGAGAAAAAAAGAGCAACACAAGGAAGGTAACTAGGTTCTGTGTGGATATTTGTTCCTACAACGTCGGTGGAAAACACATACCACGAATATGCAAGAAGAGAAACACCGCCAAACTTGAATGAACACAGTGAAAAGAAAGGGATACAAGTGGGGTGGAGACTCGAGAGCAACGAGAGTGTTCCTGTTCGGGCGCGTTATATAGAGAGAGAGAGAGGGGATTCTTTATTTCATGGAATAATTTTTTCTTCTCTCCTTTCTCCGAATAAAAATTAAACAAAAAATTGATTTTTTTTCTTGTTTTTATGTTAGAAAAGATAAAAAAGTTAAAGGATAAAAAAATTATAAACTAATATTTTATTATATATATAATTAATATATACATAATATTTAATAAATAAATAAGATATATGCATATATTGAATTAAAAGATATAAAAATAAATAATATATTCTTTAACATACATTCTTATCCTTCCGTTCACTTTACCTCTAAATTTTGATGAGAAAGGTTTTGATGAGTTGAAAATAAGATTTATTCATCTACTTTTATGTCATTCCCCACTAATAGAAATGAGAGATGACGATCCACACATTCCCCACCAATAGAAGTGAGACGGAAGGAGGCTTGGCTTGGGGTGTCACTGTCTTTCGGCTGGGGGAGGAGAATGTCTTTGGGCCTGACTTTGGGGGTGTTTGTTGTTTGTTTCTGTCCATGTCTTTCGGCTGGGGGAGGAGAATGTCTTTGGGCCTGACTTTGGGGGTGTTTGTTGTTTGTTTCTGTCCATGTCTTTCGGCTGGGGGAGGAGAATGTCTTTGGGCCTGACTTTGGGGGTGTTTGTTGTTTGTTTCTGTCCATGTCTTTCGGCTGGGGGAGGAGAATGTCTTTGGGCCTGACTTTGGGGGTGTTTGTTGTTTGTTTCTGTCCATGTCTTTCGGCTGGGGGAGGAGAATGTCTTTGGGCCTGACTTTGGGGGTGTTTGTTGTTTGTTTCTGTCCATGTCTTTCGGCTGGGGGAGGAGAATGTCTTTGGGCCTGACTTTGGGGGTGTTTGTTGTTTGTTTCTGTCCATGTCTTTCGGCTGGGGGAGGAGAATGTCTTTGGGCCTGACTTTGGGGGTGTTTGTTGTTTGTTTCTGTCCATGTCTTTCGGCTGGGGGAGGAGAATGTCTTTGGGCCTGACTTTGGGGGTGTTTGTTGTTTGTTTCTGTCCATGTCTTTCGGCTGGGGGAGGAGAATGTCTTTGGGCCTGACTTTGGGGGTGTTTGTTGTTTGCTTCTGCCACTGTCTTTCGGCTTCTTGTTTGTTTCTGTCACTGTCTTTTGGCTTGGGAGGAGACTTTTTCAACCTCAAGGCGAGAAATTCAGCTAATACCCCCATTAGACTATTCTACTCGGTGGTGAGCTACTAATTTGGTCTAAAATGATGGTCAAACTAGTATCGCTAAATACAATTAGCTCTGTACGTGAATACAATTAGACTATGGTGCGTTGTACGTGAATATATTTAAATAATAATTTTTATAAAATAATTAATTTATATTTGCAATTTATTTGAATAATAAATTGTGTGTCAAATAATTAAATTTTATGTTAATCATTAGTAAACCTAATTATTAATCTACTCTACTCTTATTTGAGTACTTAATTTATCAATTTTTAGGCATCTTTCCCAACTTCTTTAAATATTTTCTCTTTTGTTTATTGTGAAGTTTTATTTTTTACAATTGTTATTCTTGAGTATTTTTATATCTTAATATATTATTATATTTTATTGTTAAAGAAATTGATAAAATTATAAACTATTGTCTGTATCATAATATTATGATATTGTTACATATAAAAAAAAATTAAAAGTGACATACATTTGAGAAGTCAAATAAATGAGTTCAAAAGAATTTAAAAGTCAAATACTACTAATAAAAGAATTTAAAATAATTTAAAAGTCTAATAGCTAAAGAAAACATTAAAAAATGGATGAAAACAAATATATGGATATAATTAATTTTATAATAATAATTAATGATAAAATAGAAAATTCAATTTTTTTCACAAATACTAACATTTATTTGCACGTGAACATATTTAAAAAATAATGAAGAGTAATATTATTGAGATCTAATTTATCAACTTAATTAGTTATCATCAAATATTAGAATTTAGTATTAATTCAACAATTATAATGAAATCATGTCATTAAATTAAGTTATTTTTTAAAATTTTAATAAATTAAATTTATTTATTGATTATTCATATTAACATGTCTCACTTTATTTATCTGCATGTCTAGAGATATAATCACTTATAACCCACAAATATTATGTCGATTTCAAATCGCATTTAATTAATATGTCAAAAATTATCACTCTTATCTTTATTTGCACTTCTCGTAATCTCAAACACGCAACACCCATTAGATTAATATGTGGAATGGAAATTGAAACAAATGCACTATGTTAGAAAAAAAAACAAGAGACGTGTTGGAGATGTGGAGTTTTCACAAAAATTTTACTTCGGGGATGTTTTGCGCAATGATTGATTAGTGCTCACATGGAGGTAAAAATTTAATATTTTATTTTGTACTATAGAAAAAATGAAAAGCTACGAGCTCCATCAAATATTGAAATTTGTTCTTAATCTAATTATTCTAATAAAATCACATTATTATGTCAGATTTTTATGTTTAAATATAACATTACTCATTATATTTATCTATTACATATTATGTACACATATTAATTTTATGAGCAATNTCATTAGGTCAGATTTTTATGTTTAAATATAACATTACTCATTATATTTATCTATTACATATTATGTACACATTAATTTTATGAGCAATGTTATACAAATTTAAAAATCTGACCGAATGATGTGACTATTATATTTATTATTGATTTAACTGCGAGTCCTAGTATTTATTGGCATTCATTGCCTATTTAATGTTAGTGTTTTATCGATTCAAGTTTTTATATCAATTTTTTAAATCTATTTAACATTTTTCTANTACGGAAGGTCACTAAAGCACGGCTTTAGGCCCCAACCAACAAAAAAATTTAGTTAAATAATTTGGGTCCACAAGTCTAGCCCAATTACACACAAAATTAAATTTGACAANTTGCCCGGCAAGAAGGTCACTAAAGCACGGCTTTAGGCCCCAACCAACAAAAAAATTTAGTTAAATANGCGAGTCCTAGTATTTATTGGCATTCATTGCCTATTTAATGTTAGTGTTTTATCGATTCAAGTTTTTATATCAATTTTTTAAATCTATTTAACATTTTTCTAATTCATATGTTGATACAATAATAAAATATACATATATACTATTTTTATCCTATCAACAAAAAAAAAATCAATTATTCTTACTTTTCATCCCTCCTAAAAAACACAAGGAGAGAAGAAAGTATTCCTCCCTTGATGAATAAAAAATGTATCACTCCCACCTTTCCTCACTTTTATTTTTTTATCCATCTTACCAAACACACCAAAGATAAAAAGTANTAATTTGGGTCCACAAGTCTAGCCCAATTACACACAAAATTAAATTTGACAAAAAAATAAAAAGGTTGAAAAGGAACAAAAAATATTGTTCTTTAGACATCACTAGTCACTCTCTCTCTCTCTCTCACACATGTCATTTACCTATATATTTTTTCTTATGTAAAATTAAAACACAAATTAAACTATTTATTTTCACCATCTCTCCCTTTTAATCCTACTTTCTATTTTTTTTAATCTATTACGAATACAGTACTTTTTAAAAGTCCTTATGTAAAATTAAAACATAAATTAAACTATTTATTTTCATCATCTCTCCCTTTTAATCCTACTTTCTATTTTTTTTATTTATTACAAGTACAATACTTTTTAAAATAACTAAAGACATAAAACATTAATCTACTCGACAATAAGTAACTCGCAAAGACTATGATCATTCCAAGATGTTTAAACACTTTGATCTTTTGAATGGGAGGAGGCACAGTAGGCCTAACTTTAAGAGCGTACAGACCCTAATTAATTTTTAGTTCTTAGTTTAACTTCATATTCTGAGTTCATTTTGAATGGATCAAGTTGAAAGTCAAATGTATTTCACAATTCTAAGTAAAATCTTATAAAAAATCCTAAAATATAACAATATTTTTATATGTTTATGTAAAGTTTTATAGAAAGTTCTAAAATGTAACAAAACTTTCTAAAAAATATAAAAGTAATGACTTATAGCGTTATAATTAACATTGTTTCTCAAATTCCTTTCTCACTATTTTTCCTCCACTCTCACCACCTCTCTCCAAATCTTTATCTCCCTCTATTCTAATTGTATTTCTCTCTCTTTGTCCTTATCTCTAACTATTTTGTTCTCTCTTTAAGACTCTAATTAATTTATTCATATATAAGATCCCGACTTCCTAATTGCACTCAATTGATTGTCCGATCCTAAAACCACTAAAACATTAAAACTAAACTACACCGAAATTCTCTATAAAAATAATCATGAAAATTTTTATTATCTTTCTGAAATATTGATCAGGTTTCATGTGAAATTCTTATTTTAGGTCCCAATTTATATATGGCCGCCATTTTTGTCCGGGGTAATCATCGAATTTGCTGCCCCTCATCAAGCTAGGCCTTGGCAATGGGCCAGGCTAGCCTTTCCCAGGAATTTTCAAACCACAGCCTGCCCATTGGCTGGCCTTTGGGCTTTGACTAGTCAACAAGTTGGGCCAAGCCCGCCCATGAAAAGATCTAAGGCCCATGTCCTGCCCATGGGTGGGCCAATTGGGCCAAAAGGCGTGCTAAAAATGGGTCACACTTTTTTGGGCCATTATTTGGGCTTTTTTTAAAAAATATATTTTTTAATTCTAAACATAAATTCATAAAATTGGATATGAAAAAATAAATTAACAAAAAAACTATTCATATTCATCAAGAGTTAAAATGTTACCTTGATTGATAGTTGAGATTATTTTACATCACTAAAAATTCAGTACATTCCAACTAAGTTGACATCTCTCAAACATTTAAAAGTTATAGATCAAATATCAAATCAACAAAATAAATATGAAATATAATTTAATTGGTTGGTCTAACGGATCAGCCAATCAAGCTTCTTAACGAGCTAGCCCATTAGGTCCTCGGCAAAAAAATAAGAGGCTTAGAGAGGTCGATACCTCTCAAAAAATTTAATAAGATAAAAATACACTTTTTAAAATAATTGGGATAGAAGTACATATACTAATAAAAAGTCATAAAAGCCCTTTTACCCCTACCATAAATAGGGCATACCTAATTAAAAGTGAGACTTTCAAGATTTAAATGTTAAACTTTTACGATTCCTTTTGATATTTGTGTATTATTTGAATTTTGAAATTATATATATATATACACACACAAGAGTAATATATATGAAACAGTAACATGCTCAACAAAAAAATAATAACATCAAATAGTGACATGCTCAACAAAAAAAGAGTAACATCAAACAGTAACACACTCAACAAAATTTGTACTTATTGACAGCTATTTGATGAAAAAGAGAACTTAAAGAAGGATAAGTTTAGAAGTGATACTTAAAACCAAATAAATTTTGAAAAAGATACTCAATTTCTATTAACTCATAAAATAAAACATAAGCCCTACCTGCCGGACTAGCTGGCTATCTGCGGCTTGTCATACGCACGGGCCAGGTGGCCTGTTAGCCCGTTGGGCTGCCAGACTTTGGATGGCCCATTGGGTTTTGGACTTTTCGCTGAGCCAACACCTAGCAGGTGTTTTTCTTTGTACTTTCCCACAGTTTGGGTGCTCTAATAAATTTCTCAGTTTTTAGGGAAAACATAATTTTTCTGCCGTAAGGCACGCTGTTTGCAAAACATTTTTGATTCCAGAGCTGCTCCAAAAAAAAAATGGGCTAATTTCAATTTAGATCCGGAAAGATCACTCAAATCTCAATTTATACCTTCAAAGTTTAAAAATATCAATTTACACTCTAAAAAATATAAATTTGTATCAATGTGCATCTGGAGTTAACTCTGTTCATTTTTTCGTTAAAAAAGTTTGGGTTAATTATAAATTATACCCACCAAATTTAAATATTTCATATTTATGATCCAAAAAGAATTTCTTCTATTAATGCTCGTTAAATAATTCTCAATTGTATCGTATCATAACATTTTTATATCGTGTTCAAGTCAATAAAAATTATTTTTCAAAATTTATAAAATACTTATGACGGGACTTTAGGCGGCTCGACAAAAGTAAATGGACATGTAGGAAGTTACAGACACAATGCAAAAGGCGCCTAGGAAAAGCGCCAAAAAAAAGTTGTGACCATGAGAAGAGGGTGCACCTAGGGCGTAACATTAAAAGGGATGTGACAGCTCATTAATGACTCTTGCGTGTCTATAGCAAAGCCATTAATGAGTGTCTAAATCTTCGAAAGATGTGAAGATAGTCTTCATTACAAGGCATTAATGATCATTATGCCGATTTGAAGTCTTTGGTAAACCCAAGGGTGCTTGTTCCTGAGTAGTAAATACTCAAGCATAGGTGTCAAGCACCGAGTGGGGGTATTTAATGACCGAAGGATGGGCCGAAATGCTCAATTATTTCCAAGCAAAAGTTCACATGCCTAAGGAGACTAGTCATTAGATATTTGATGGAATGTCGCTCATGATGCTAGGATATGAGTGCAGACCATTAAATCCTGAAATGTGACTTAAGGGCATTGTCATCATTGCAAACCTATGTATAAATACCCTTAAAGAAGTTAGACCAAATAATGCAATTCGAATAAAAAAGTACATTGTGCTAATTATTTTTATGCCAATTGACTTGAGCTACTGACTTGAATTTCGGAGGGGATCACCCAAGTACACACCTCGCCTGTTTTTTCTAATCCTTTGTTTCAGGTTCAATGTCATTCAGGACCGTTCTGTGTATTGTTATCTCAACTAATTGCAGCAAATCACACATGTAACTTATTTTTTGTCGACAATATTCATTAAAATAACTATTTTTTATCTACAATTAGACACATCTTTTAATTGTCCGATCAAATTAAAGTTACATACAAATAACACAATTATAGACAAAAAATAGTTATTTAGCAAGTATTATAGACAAAAATTTGGTATTTTTTAATTTTTAAAAAATATTAAATAGTATTATATGAATTGTCATAAATGTGAAATATAAGATATAATACAGTTGACTCAACGCGAAAATTTTTTTTGTTAAAATTATTTTGTTATTAACTCGAACACGACACGAAAAATATTATAATACAATTGAGAGCTATTTTAACGAGCATTGATGGATGAAATTTTTTTTAGATCATAAATATGAAATATTTAAATTTTAAGAGGTGCAATTTATAATTAATTCAAACTTTTTTGATGTCAAAATAAATGGCAGTTAGTCTCAAGTGCACATTGATACATATTTAATCTTTTAGGATATAAATTAATATTTTTAAACTTTGAAGGTATAAATTGATATTCGAATAATCTTTCATAGTGCAAATTAAGATTATTTCAAATAAAAAAAACTACAATTTGAACGAATTATTAGGTTTCTTGATGGGCAGAAAACTTCCAGACCGATGTTTTTAGAACCTTCTATTGCCTTATCAAAACCGAGCAAAATATTTTAAAGCCTTCGACCGCTTAAAACTCATAAATCTATCATCCAAACTAATGGTCTAGTGATCAATTGTACCGGTTTAAGTTCCTCTCTGACTCTCGTGTGGTTATGAAGTAGAGTTTGATTCATAGGATTAATGCGATTTGTTGATTGACTTTGGCGCTGTTGCGGTGAAAGGTTGACCTTTCGGGCTCAAGTTAGACATTCTACAGTGGGTAAGCTCAGAGTCACGTGTAGGAGTTATTACCTAATGTTCATCCTTCCTTTTTTTTCCAAGCAAACAACTCGTAGAAATCCTGATAAATTTTTTATATTTGTGCTGAAAAAACCAGTGAGAAGAACGGAGAGTGGGGCAAATAAAGTGGTGGAATGCCTATAATTGGATGTTTACCCAGCACAAATACAAGAGGAAAGAATTGGGTCTTTTTAATGTTAAGGAATAGCCTCTTTTAATGTTAATAGATTTTTTCTGCTTCTAAATTTAGACACAAAGTCAAAGAAACGAGATGCAGTTTTTCAGATACGTGGCACGAAAACTAACATTATACCTCTTCGTAGTCAATCGTTAGACTGCCAGTAATGTTGGTGCATATGGTGGTAACCGATCCAATTGCATCACAGACTGAAGGTCTCCTCAGTACAACGTTATCATCGTTCAACATTCTCTTCATTGAATAAGCAAGAGTAATCTTGACAGCCAACAACAGACCTTCTGGAGCTGAGGTTGCTGCAACCATGGCTGGAGTAGCTACAATTCCCACTAAAGCTTTCAAAACATCAACGATGGGTGCTCCCCTCTTAAGAAGACACAAATCTAATTAAAACTGACAGAAGCTTAGCTATTAACGATTATAAATGGGTTACACAAAAATTAAACAAATTTCAACACGACCAACACGTGTTTAATGACAGCCTTACCTGTAATGAGCACCCTCTTAAGAAGAGTCCGTCAGCAAGAACTTGGTCTCCAGGCTTCAAGACGACTATGTCCCCAACCACAATGCTGGGTAATGATATCCGCAGCCTCTGACTGCTTCTCACAACATCAACCTGAGGGATATGACTTCTAGCTTCAGATAACTTGTGACACAATCTATGTGGCCAAAAGTTACTTACAGCAGAGACCGTCACAATTATAAGAATTGCAACAAGTTTGGATACTCCTCCATACCATCCTTCTATCGGGCCATGTTCTTTAATGTCGAAACAAAGAGAGAGCACAGCACAAACAAGTAGGATAACAATCATGGGATGTTTAAGCGCTTCCAATCCAAAATGGTAGAATTTCTTTGCAGGTTTGTCCTCTCCATAGAAATTGGAACCAAAGACTCTGCATCGGTTGTTAATGTCTGTGCTATTGCCTTGGATCCCGTTCTCTGCATGAGTTTCCAGAGCTGAAACTAACCCTTCAACTCCACCCTGCTCGCTAAGCCACCTCAGGTCTTTCGTCTCCACAAGCTTGGCGATGCTTGATGGGTCGATTGTGGAGAAGAGAGGTGGTTCGATGGTCAATGTCGTAGAATCACAAAGCATGTCCAATTGGGTCCGAGTTGGCCTGTTCGGGGTGCAAACAAAGATTGACGGACAGTTGCTGGACATGGATTTGAGGAGAAAAAAAGAGCAACACAAGGAAGGTAACTAGGTTCTGTGTGGATATTTGTTCCTACAACGTCGGTGGAAAACACATACCACGAATATGCAAGAAGAGAAACACCGCCAAACTTGAATGAACACAGTGAAAAGAAAGGGATACAAGTGGGGTGGAGACTCGAGAGCAACGAGAGTGTTCCTGTTCGGGCGCGTTATATAGAGAGAGAGAGAGGGGATTCTTTATTTCATGGAATAATTTTTTCTTCTCTCCTTTCTCCGAATAAAAATTAAACAAAAAATTGATTTTTTTTCTTGTTTTTATGTTAGAAAAGATAAAAAAGTTAAAGGATAAAAAAATTATAAACTAATATTTTATTATATATATAATTAATATATACATAATATTTAATAAATAAATAAGATATATGCATATATTGAATTAAAAGATATAAAAATAAATAATATATTCTTTAACATACATTCTTATCCTTCCGTTCACTTTACCTCTAAATTTTGATGAGAAAGGTTTTGATGAGTTGAAAATAAGATTTATTCATCTACTTTTATGTCATTCCCCACTAATAGAAATGAGAGATGACGATCCACACATTCCCCACCAATAGAAGTGAGACGGAAGGAGGCTTGGCTTGGGGTGTCACTGTCTTTCGGCTGGGGGAGGAGAATGTCTTTGGGCCTGACTTTGGGGGTGTTTGTTGTTTGTTTCTGTCCATGTCTTTCGGCTGGGGGAGGAGAATGTCTTTGGGCCTGACTTTGGGGGTGTTTGTTGTTTGTTTCTGTCCATGTCTTTCGGCTGGGGGAGGAGAATGTCTTTGGGCCTGACTTTGGGGGTGTTTGTTGTTTGTTTCTGTCCATGTCTTTCGGCTGGGGGAGGAGAATGTCTTTGGGCCTGACTTTGGGGGTGTTTGTTGTTTGTTTCTGTCCATGTCTTTCGGCTGGGGGAGGAGAATGTCTTTGGGCCTGACTTTGGGGGTGTTTGTTGTTTGTTTCTGTCCATGTCTTTCGGCTGGGGGAGGAGAATGTCTTTGGGCCTGACTTTGGGGGTGTTTGTTGTTTGTTTCTGTCCATGTCTTTCGGCTGGGGGAGGAGAATGTCTTTGGGCCTGACTTTGGGGGTGTTTGTTGTTTGTTTCTGTCCATGTCTTTCGGCTGGGGGAGGAGAATGTCTTTGGGCCTGACTTTGGGGGTGTTTGTTGTTTGTTTCTGTCCATGTCTTTCGGCTGGGGGAGGAGAATGTCTTTGGGCCTGACTTTGGGGGTGTTTGTTGTTTGCTTCTGCCACTGTCTTTCGGCTTCTTGTTTGTTTCTGTCACTGTCTTTTGGCTTGGGAGGAGACTTTTTCAACCTCAAGGCGAGAAATTCAGCTAATACCCCCATTAGACTATTCTACTCGGTGGTGAGCTACTAATTTGGTCTAAAATGATGGTCAAACTAGTATCGCTAAATACAATTAGCTCTGTACGTGAATACAATTAGACTATGGTGCGTTGTACGTGAATATATTTAAATAATAATTTTTATAAAATAATTAATTTATATTTGCAATTTATTTGAATAATAAATTGTGTGTCAAATAATTAAATTTTATGTTAATCATTAGTAAACCTAATTATTAATCTACTCTACTCTTATTTGAGTACTTAATTTATCAATTTTTAGGCATCTTTCCTAACTTCTTTAAATATTTTCTCTTTTGTTTATTGTGAAGTTTTATTTTTTACAATTGTTATTCTTGAGTATTTTTATATCTTAATATATTATTATATTTTATTGTTAAAGAAATTGATAAAATTATAAACTATTGTTGTATCATAATATTATGATATTGTTACATATAAAAAAAAATTAAAAGTGACATACATTTGAGAAGTCAAATAAATGAGTTCAAAAGAATTTAAAAGTCAAATACTACTAATAAAAGAATTTAAAATAATTTAAAAGTCTAATAGCTAAAGAAAACATTAAAAAATGGATGAAAACAAATATATGGATATAATTAATTTTATAATAATAATTAATGATAAAATAGAAAATTCAATTTTTTTCACAAATACTAACATTTATTTGCACGTGAACATATTTAAAAAATAATGAAGAGTAATATTATTGAGATCTAATTTATCAACTTAATTAGTTATCATCAAATATTAGAATTTAGTATTAATTCAACAATTATAATGAAATCATGTCAACAAATTAAGTCATATTTTTAAATTTAAATAAATTAAATTTATTTATTGATTATTCATATTAACATGTCTCACTTTATTTATCTGCATGTCTAGAGATATAATCACTTATAACCCACAAATATTATGTCGATTTCAAATCGCATTTAATTAATATGTCAAAAATTATCACTCTTATCTTTATTTGCACTTCTCGTAATCTCAAACACGCAACACCCATTAGATTAATATGTGGAATGGAAATTGAAACAAATGCACTATGTTAGAAAAAAAAACAAGAGACGTGTTGGAGATGTGGAGTTTTCACAAAAATTTTACTTCGGGGATGTTTTGCGCAATGATTGATTAGTGCTCACATGGAGGTAAAAATTTAATATTTTATTTTGTACTATAGAAAAAATGAAAAGCTACGAGCTCCATCAAATATTGAAATTTGTTCTTAATCTAATTATTCTAATAAAATCACATCATTAGGTCAGATTTTTATGTTTAAATATAACATTACTCATTATATTTATCTATTACATATTATGTACACATATTAATTTTATGAGCAATGTTATACAAATTTAAAAATCTGACCGAATGATGTGACTATTATATTTATTATTGATTTAACTGTGAATCCTAGTATTTATTGGCATTCATTGCCTATTTAATGTTAGTGTTTTATCAAGTCAAGTTTTTATGTCAGTTTTTTAAATCTATTTAACATTTTTCTAATTTCATATGTTGATACAATAATAAAATATACATCTATACTATTTTTATCCTATCAACAAAACAAAAATCAATTATTCTTACTTTTCATCCCTCTTAAAAAACACAAGGAGAGAAAAAAGTATTCCTCCCTTGATGAATAAAAAATGTATCACTCCCATTTTTCCTCACTTTTATTTTTTTATCCATCTTACCAAACACACCAAAGATAAAAAGTAAATAAATAAGATACAAAAATATCTACATTCACAGATCCATAAGCTAACTGATTAAAGCATACCCAATCATATATACAATTTATAATATAAAACATGATATACTTCAATAAGTTTATTCGATACTCTTAAATAGACTCATGCAACGGTCATCAACATTACTCTTAAAACTATTTACATTGAATTTTTTCTCCCTCAAATCTATCGCTTCTTATATAAGTTGCATTGTACCTTCAAATATAAATTATCCTTAATATAAATACAAATTAAAAAGAAAAATGTGCATCGTCACATAATATTATTATTTAATAATATATTTATAAATAGGTAAATAGAATCTATAATAATCATTCTTGCATGTAATACAAGAATCTAAACTTGGCGGGCGTTCTAGGGGTGCAATACAAAAAACCCACAAAGGAATCTGAAAAACGAAGAACATGGTTGTTGTAACTGCATTGCTCTTTAAAAACAACTGAGAGTTCGAAAATCTAGTCAAAGATGGCGGGCGTTCTACGGGTGCAATACAAAAACCCCACAAAAGAATCCGAAAAACGAAGAACCAGGTTGTTCTAACTGCTATTGTTCTTTAAAAACAGCTGAGAGTTTGAAAAACACGAAAACCACGTAAAAAAATATAGGGCTTTTTGTACTTTGTAACCCAAAAAATATCTTGATTTTTATTTTATACCTTAAAAGATTATTTTTCTCATATTACACCCTAAATATCATAAATTAGTTTCAATATGACCTTCCAACTAACATCCGTTTTAAATTTCGTTAAAAATAGATGCAACTACCATCCAATGATATAAGTAGTGAATTTATATTTTTATCCGAAAACAACACACGTGGGTGACAAAGTGTATCAATTTTTATTGGAATCTGAAATGAATATTAATTCGAAGGCCACATTAAAATTAATTTATGACATTCAGGGTGTAATGTGAGAAAAATAATTTTTTCGGTGCAAAATGGGAATCAACACATCTTTCAAGGTGCAGAGTGCAAAATTTCCTTTAACATAATAGTCTAATAAGAAAATAACTGATAAAATAACTAATCAATGCCTGACCAAAAAAAAACTAATCAATGTTAGTGTTCGAGCCAAACAAGCGCGTAAGTGGATAAAGTAAGCAGCAGGAATCTCGAATGGAATGGGAACACAGTTTCTGAGTTGTTTTCACGAAACTACGTTAAGAGTGGGAAGAATATATCATAAAATAAGCAGCAAGAATGGGAGTAGTTTCTGGGTTATTTCCATGAAAGTATCAGGGTTGGAAACAAATAAATGGTTAATTGCATTAAAAATTCTTAAAGTATAAAGTTTATTTCATTTTGATTCTCAATATTTTAATTATATCATTTTAGTTCTTAAAATATTGAATATGTTTCTATGTGGTCTCTCATATTTAGATATTACGTAACAAGTTTATAATAAAAAATTGTTGGCAATCTGTACATTGTTTGTTTGAGGGACCATATAAAAATCTGATGGGACTCTTCTGAAAAGCCTATGATGAAGACACGTGTCTTCGGGGGTTTCTAGAACAATGTTGCTCGGGTTCAAGCACCATCGGCAAATGCGTCCTCTCCCCCGAGGTACCTCTCATATAGGATCACATATTCGGTGCATTATACAACGACACGTGTCCTCGGTCACCATGTACCTCGGAAACACACCACCCCTTGGTCCCCCGAGGTGAGCCTTTCCTCGGTGCCGAGGGTCACTCCATCCTGGACGCTTCCTCTACTCCCGGATAAAGTTACTGACGTACGGGACATCAGCCTATGCCAGTCTAGACTATTCATCATGACCTCGTCTTACACAAGTAATGTCAGAACATGCTGGAATACAGAAGTCATAGCCAATACGTGACGGACGCGTGGCATACGATATCACATCAAAAACAGGCAAACCGCATGCTATTGCTGACATGCGCTTTGGGAAGCAAACAATTAATTGCACCCTTCTGTTGACGAGACCGCATTCAATGCGGTAAGGTTCGGATATGAAAGGCAATAAATGCTCCTATTACGGAGCATTTATTACATCCTTCCCGAAAGGAGCATATTGTACCGTCGGCGTCCCGACGACTCAACATTGATTGCTCGGGACCCCGAGCAGTCAATTAGAGAAGACATTCCTCGTCAAATCAATACACACGCTACCAGTGCCTGATGATCACCTACTGACCACACTGACAGCAATCATGAGCTTCTGAGGTATAAATACTCCTCCCAAAAGGCAAAGCCGGTATGCAATCACAAACTCACTACTACAAAATATCCTTATCAGTGTTTTCTCCTTCCTCTCTCTCATTCAAAGACTGACTAGACCGTCGGAGGGGATACGCCGGAAAACACTCCGGCGCCCTTCTAACTTGTTCTCCTTTGTTCCAGGAAATACCTTTCCCAAGTACAGGATCGTTCTTCCTTTCCCAGGATCTTCCTTTGCCGTTCCAGGTTGCCACCGTTCCTTGTAGGCTGTTTCAAGCAGTGTGTTTGGCCACTCAACCGGCTCACTCAAAGTTCACCAGGGGAGAGAGCTGTTCCCAATATTTTTTATATTGTGCAGGATCTTGCACGCACAATCTGGCGCCGTCTGTGGGAAACGAGTAGTTTTCCTAATCTTTTCTCTATAAAGAACAGTGACCATGGTGAACACCAGACAGAAAGGGAAGGGACCCTACCAAAGGAGTCATGAGTTGCAAGCTCCCTGCCATCACGGGGGGAGGGATCGGACCAGTACGATTAAAAGTGCCTCTACTCGGTCAAGGGGGGTAACCCCCCAAACCAGTATGGGGATCAGGTCAGGAGGATCAGCCCCCTTGGCCCGTCAGCTGGCAGAGGTGATAGAAGAGAAATTTGGCGATAGATTACGTCAGCTGGAGAAAGACAATGTAAACGTCCTTAGCCGGCTCGACGAGTTTGCTGCCTCAGGCGGAGGGTCGAGGGATTCATTCCTCTCCCGAGGACTCCCCGTCCATGAGGCGGAGACAAAGGATCTAAGGAACCACCTGGATCACAAAGCAGAAAGCTCCAGGGCCCCGAAGCGACCCAAAGCCGGCGAATGCCATCTTGACAACCATTCCAGGAAAGCAAGGCCATTGGCCCTGGACGACCTCCGGCGAGGTTTATCCAGACGGAGGAAGGGAGATGAATCCGAGGAGGACTCAACCCAATCTACACGACGCCCAGGAAACGAGGGGCTTACCGACGAACCCAGAGACTTCAGGAGGCATCCCGTAAGGGAAGAAGTAGATCTCAGAGCCCGATTGGACTCCAGAAGAAAGGGTAAGACGATCCAGGACGAGGCCGAGGACGAAGTCATGCAAACACCCTTCACGAGGGAAATCAGTGAGATGGATGTCTCAAGAAAGTTCGTCGTGCCACGGTTCAAGACCTATGATGGGCGATCTGATCCCGATGCCCATATCAGACAATATAAGCAGATGATGTCCCTCTATCATTCGGACCAACGGTTTCTATGCCGGGTGTTCCCTATGAGCTTGGGGGACTCTGCGATGAGGTGGTTCGAGGCGCTTCCCCCAAACAGTATTGGGTCCTGGAAAGAATTGACGAGGCAGTTCCTAACCCGATTCATCACGGGGAGTAAGCGCCCCAAGGACATTGGATCACTGCTGACCCTCAGGAGGAGGGAATCCGAGACTCTTCGCCAGTACGCCATCCGATACTGGGAAGAAGTCAATGAGGTCGAGGGATGCTCGGAGGTCATGGCAGCAGCATCATTCCGGCTCGGCTTGGCGAGGGACACGGACCTGTACCGATCCCTGACCAAAAAGACTCCCTCGGATATGGGGGAACTGATGGCCCGGATCAACAAGTACTCAAGGGTCGAGGACGAGATGGGGAGCAACAAAGGCCGAGCCCTCCAACCCAAGAGAAAGGAAAAAGAGCACGAAGATATTCCCCGGAAGGGATTGCTACCCCGTCCAGGGGGTTCGTCCAGAGGAGTTCACACCGTCTTCAAGGAACCCATCTTCAGGTTGCTCCATAAAATCAAACACGAGCCGTTCTTCAAATGGCCGCCCAGGATGCAAAGCGACCCCTCCACCCGTGATCAAAAAGTAAGGTGTTCATATCACCGGGATGTCGGGCATCGCACCGAGAGCTGCAGGGTGTTCAAGTCATTCTTGGAGAGCTTAGTCCGAGATGGATACCTGAAAGAATACATAGAGCCTAGGCCAGAAGAAAAACGAGCCCCTGCCCCAACCGAGGAACCGAACAACGTCATAGACGTCATCCATGTGTGTCCACTGGAGCGCCCCACGTCCAAAGAGCTCGAATCCGACCTCAAGAGGGTAGCTTTTACCAGAAAGGTAGCCGAAGGAGGTGTGGGGCCATCAAGTAAAAGGGCCAGGATGGGTGAACTTGGCATTACGTTCTCTGACACGGATTTGACGGGCGTGGTGATTCCTCATAACGACGCCCTTGTCTTAACCCTAAAGATAGGGAAATTCGATGTCAAGAGAATCTTGATAGATTCAGGGAGTTCCTCGGAGGTGATGTACTTCGAGACTTTGAAGCGGATGGGCTTTGGCCCCAAAGACTTAACCAAAATCAGGACACCCCTCATCGGGTTCAACGGCTCTTTCGCCTTGCCCGTGGGGAAAATTACATTACCGGTCGCCACTGGTCCCTTCGTCATCGACACAGAGTTTGTGGTGATCGACACGGACTCCCCTTACAACGTGATTATGGGGCGAACATGGCTACACGCGTTGGGAGCGGTACACTCCACTCTCCACCAGAAGTTGAAGTTCGCCACGCCAGAGGGCGTCATGGAGATCCGGGGGGATCAAGCGTCTGCGAAGAACTGTTTTTATTCGGCCGTCCGAGCCGGGGCGTCCAGCCAGGAGAAGGGGCGAGCACCGGAAGAGATCATAGAAAAATAGCAATTACAGTCCGGGCGTCCGGGGATGGATGACCCCCGGGTAGACCCAGCGGAACGGTCGGTTGAAGACCTCCGGAAGGTGCCCTTGGTAGAAGGAGAAGAAGAGAAGTATTTCCTAGTTGGGACCTCGATGCCCGCAGCCGAACAGGAGGAGATGATCAGGTTCTTAAGAGGGAATACAGACGTGTTCGCCTGGAACGAAATGGAAATGACAGGAGTAGACCCCGAGATAATTACTCACAGGCTGCATGTTGACCCATCTCACAAGCCAGTAAAGCAGAGGCCACGACGTATGGCCCCGCATCACACCAACGCGGTCAATGAGGAAATAGACAAACTCCTAAGAGCCGACGCCATTCGAGAGATACAGTTCCCAGAATGGCTGTCCAATACAGTATGTGCAAAAAAGAAAGGGGGGAAATGGCGTGTCTGCGTGGATTTCACAGATCTAAACAAGGCATGTCCCAAGGACGACTACCCCCTGCCGAAGGTGGACCAGCTGGTAGATGCCACAGCCGGATATGAACGAATGGACTTCCTGGATGCTCGAGCAGGATATCATCAGATCCCTCTTTATGCCCCGGACCAAGAAAAAACGGCATTTATCACTCCGAAGGGAGTTTATTGTTATAAAGTGATGCCATTTGGATTGAAGAACGCCGGGGCAACATACCAAAGATTGATGAATCGGATGTTCAAGAGGCAGATCGGCAACACCATGGAGGTCTACATAGACGACATGCTGGTAAAAAGCAAACGGAGTGGTGATCATCTTACAGACTTGGCGGATACCTTCTCCACTCTCAGGGAGTATGGGTTGAAGCTGAATGCAGCGAAGTGCGTCTTCGGAGTGGAGTCGGGAAAATTCCTCGGGTATCTGGTTAGTCAGCGGGGAATCGAAGCCAACCCAGATCAGATTAAAGCAATCCTGGATATCCGAAGCCCTCGCACTGTCCGAGAAGTCCAGAAACTCACAGGGATGCTGGCTGCACTTAACCGATTTGTCTCACGCTCCTCGGATAAATGCAAACCCTTCTTTGGAGCAATCAAATGTGCTGGGAAGAGTATGTGGAGCCAGGGGTGCGAGGACGCCCTGGCTGGGATCAAAGAATACCTGAGGACTCTTCCGACCCTATCCGTCCCCATCCAGGGGGAGATGCTGTTCCTATACCTGGCAGTTTCAGAATTTGCAGTAAGCGGAGTACTTATCCGTGAGCATGAGCACCGACAGAAGCCGATTTACTACATCAGCAAGGCGCTCCAGGATGCAGAGACAAGATATCTGCCCCTAGAGAAACTGGCCCTGTCCTTGGTCACCACTGCAAGGAAACTGCGCCATTACTTCCAGGCNCCTAGGGCGTAACATTAAAAGGGATGTGACAGCTCATTAATGACTCTTGCGTGTCTATAGCAAAGCCATTAATGAGTGTCTAAATCTTCGAAAGATGTGAAGATAGTCTTCATTACAAGGCATTAATGATCATTATGCCGATTTGAAGTCTTTGGTAAACCCAAGGGTGCTTGTTCCTGAGTAGTAAATACTCAAGCATAGGTGTCAAGCACCGAGTGGGGGTATTTAATGACCGAAGGATGGGCCGAAATGCTCAATTATTTCCAAGCAAAAGTTCACATGCCTAAGGAGACTAGTCATTAGATATTTGATGGAATGTCGCTCATGATGCTAGGATATGAGTGCAGACCATTAAATCCTGAAATGTGACTTAAGGGCATTGTCATCATTGCAAACCTATGTATAAATACCCTTAAAGAAGTTAGACCAAATAATGCAATTCGAATAAAAAAGTACATTGTGCTAATTATTTTTATGCCAATTGACTTGAGCTACTGACTTGAATTTCGGAGGGGATCACCCAAGTACACACCTCGCCTGTTTTTTCTAATCCTTTGTTTCAGGTTCAATGTCATTCAGGACCGTTCTGTGTATTGTTATCTCAACTAATTGCAGCAAATCACACATGTAACTTATTTTTTGTCGACAATATTCATTAAAATAACTATTTTTTATCTACAATTAGACACATCTTTTAATTGTCCGATCAAATTAAAGTTACATACAAATAACACAATTATAGACAAAAAATAGTTATTTAGCAAGTATTATAGACAAAAATTTGGTATTTTTTAATTTTTAAAAAATATTAAATAGTATTATATGAATTGTCATAAATGTGAAATATAAGATATAATACAGTTGACTCAACGCGAAAATTTTTTTTGTTAAAATTATTTTGTTATTAACTCGAACACGACACGAAAAATATTATAATACAATTGAGAGCTATTTTAACGAGCATTGATGGATGAAATTTTTTTTAGATCATAAATATGAAATATTTAAATTTTAAGAGGTGCAATTTATAATTAATTCAAACTTTTTTGATGTCAAAATAAATGGCAGTTAGTCTCAAGTGCACATTGATACATATTTAATCTTTTAGGATATAAATTAATATTTTTAAACTTTGAAGGTATAAATTGATATTCGAATAATCTTTCATAGTGCAAATTAAGATTATTTCAAATAAAAAAAACTACAATTTGAACGAATTATTAGGTTTCTTGATGGGCAGAAAACTTCCAGACCGATGTTTTTAGAACCTTCTATTGCCTTATCAAAACCGAGCAAAATATTTTAAAGCCTTCGACCGCTTAAAACTCATAAATCTATCATCCAAACTAATGGTCTAGTGATCAATCGTACCGGTTTAAGTTCCTCTCTGACTCTCGTGTGGTTATGAAGTAGAGTTTGATTCATAGGATTAATGCGATTTGTTGATTGACTTTGGCGCTGTTGCGGTGAAAGGTTGACCTTTCGGGCTCAAGTTAGACATTCTACAGTGGGTAAGCTCAGAGTCACGTGTAGGAGTTATTACCTAATGTTCATCCTTCCTTTTTTTTCCAAGCAAACAACTCGTAGAAATCCTGATAAATTTTTTATATTTGTGCTGAAAAAACCAGTGAGAAGAACGGAGAGTGGGGCAAATAAAGTGGTGGAATGCCTATAATTGGATGTTTACCCAGCACAAATACAAGAGGAAAGAATTGGGTCTTTTTAATGTTAAGGAATAGCCTCTTTTAATGTTAATAGATTTTTTCTGCTTCTAAATTTAGACACAAAGTCAAAGAAACGAGATGCAGTTTTTCAGATACGTGGCACGAAAACTAACATTATACCTCTTCGTAGTCAATCGTTAGACTGCCAGTAATGTTGGTGCATATGGTGGTAACCGATCCAATTGCATCACAGACTGAAGGTCTCCTCAGTACAACGTTATCATCGTTCAACATTCTCTTCATTGAATAAGCAAGAGTAATCTTGACAGCCAACAACAGACCTTCTGGAGCTGAGGTTGCTGCAACCATGGCTGGAGTAGCTACAATTCCCACTAAAGCTTTCAAAACATCAACGATGGGTGCTCCCCTCTTAAGAAGACACAAATCTAATTAAAACTGACAGAAGCTTAGCTATTAACGATTATAAATGGGTTACACAAAAATTAAACAAATTTCAACACGACCAACACGTGTTTAATGACAGCCTTACCTGTAATGAGCACCCTCTTAAGAAGAGTCCGTCAGCAAGAACTTGGTCTCCAGGCTTCAAGACGACTATGTCCCCAACCACAATGCTGGGTAATGATATCCGCAGCCTCTGACTGCTTCTCACAACATCAACCTGAGGGATATGACTTCTAGCTTCAGATAACTTGTGACACAATCTATGTGGCCAAAAGTTACTTACAGCAGAGACCGTCACAATTATAAGAATTGCAACAAGTTTGGATACTCCTCCATACCATCCTTCTATCGGGCCATGTTCTTTAATGTCGAAACAAAGAGAGAGCACAGCACAAACAAGTAGGATAACAATCATGGGATGTTTAAGCGCTTCCAATCCAAAATGGTAGAATTTCTTTGCAGGTTTGTCCTCTCCATAGAAATTGGAACCAAAGACTCTGCATCGGTTGTTAATGTCTGTGCTATTGCCTTGGATCCCGTTCTCTGCATGAGTTTCCAGAGCTGAAACTAACCCTTCAACTCCACCCTGCTCGCTAAGCCACCTCAGGTCTTTCGTCTCCACAAGCTTGGCGATGCTTGATGGGTCGATTGTGGAGAAGAGAGGTGGTTCGATGGTCAATGTCGTAGAATCACAAAGCATGTCCAATTGGGTCCGAGTTGGCCTGTTCGGGGTGCAAACAAAGATTGACGGACAGTTGCTGGACATGGATTTGAGGAGAAAAAAAGAGCAACACAAGGAAGGTAACTAGGTTCTGTGTGGATATTTGTTCCTACAACGTCGGTGGAAAACACATACCACGAATATGCAAGAAGAGAAACACCGCCAAACTTGAATGAACACAGTGAAAAGAAAGGGATACAAGTGGGGTGGAGACTCGAGAGCAACGAGAGTGTTCCTGTTCGGGCGCGTTATATAGAGAGAGAGAGAGGGGATTCTTTATTTCATGGAATAATTTTTTCTTCTCTCCTTTCTCCGAATAAAAATTAAACAAAAAATTGATTTTTTTTCTTGTTTTTATGTTAGAAAAGATAAAAAAGTTAAAGGATAAAAAAATTATAAACTAATATTTTATTATATATATAATTAATATATACATAATATTTAATAAATAAATAAGATATATGCATATATTGAATTAAAAGATATAAAAATAAATAATATATTCTTTAACATACATTCTTATCCTTCCGTTCACTTTACCTCTAAATTTTGATGAGAAAGGTTTTGATGAGTTGAAAATAAGATTTATTCATCTACTTTTATGTCATTCCCCACTAATAGAAATGAGAGATGACGATCCACACATTCCCCACCAATAGAAGTGAGACGGAAGGAGGCTTGGCTTGGGGTGTCACTGTCTTTCGGCTGGGGGAGGAGAATGTCTTTGGGCCTGACTTTGGGGGTGTTTGTTGTTTGTTTCTGTCCATGTCTTTCGGCTGGGGGAGGAGAATGTCTTTGGGCCTGACTTTGGGGGTGTTTGTTGTTTGCTTCTGCCACTGTCTTTCGGCTTCTTGTTTGTTTCTGTCACTGTCTTTTGGCTTGGGAGGAGACTTTTTCAACCTCAAGGCGAGAAATTCAGCTAATACCCCCATTAGACTATTCTACTCGGTGGTGAGCTACTAATTTGGTCTAAAATGATGGTCAAACTAGTATCGCTAAATACAATTAGCTCTGTACGTGAATACAATTAGACTACGGTGCGTTGTACGTGAATATATTTAAATAATAATTTTTATAAAATAATTAATTTATATTTGCAATTTATTTGAATAATAAATTGTGTGTCAAATAATTAAATTTTATGTTAATCATTAGTAAACCTAATTATTAATCTACTCTACTCTTATTTGAGTACTTAATTTATCAATTTTTAGGCATCTTTCCCAACTTCTTTAAATATTTTCTCTTTTGTTTATTGTGAAGTTTTATTTTTTACAATTGTTATTCTTGAGTATTTTTATATCTTAATATATTATTATATTTTATTGTTAAAGAAATTGATAAAATTATAAACTATTGTCTGTATCATAATATTATGATATTGTTACATATAAAAAAAAATTAAAAGTGACATACATTTGAGAAGTCAAATAAATGAGTTCAAAAGAATTTAAAAGTCAAATACTACTAATAAAAGAATTTAAAATAATTTAAAAGTCTAATAGCTAAAGAAAACATTAAAAAATGGATGAAAACAAATATATGGATATAATTAATTTTATAATAATAATTAATGATAAAATAGAAAATTCAATTTTTTTCACAAATACTAACATTTATTTGCACGTGAACATATTTAAAAAATAATGAAGAGTAATATTATTGAGATCTAATTTATCAACTTAATTAGTTATCATCAAATATTAGAATTTAGTATTAATTCAACAATTATAATGAAATCATGTCAACAAATTAAGTCATATTTTTAAATTTAAATAAATTAAATTTATTTATTGATTATTCATATTAACATGTCTCACTTTATTTATCTGCATGTCTAGAGATATAATCACTTATAACCCACAAATATTATGTCGATTTCAAATCGCATTTAATTAATATGTCAAAAATTATCACTCTTATCTTTATTTGCACTTCTCGTAATCTCAAACACGCAACACCCATTAGATTAATATGTGGAATGGAAATTGAAACAAATGCACTATGTTAGAAAAAAAAACAAGAGACGTGTTGGAGATGTGGAGTTTTCACAAAAATTTTACTTCGGGGATGTTTTGCGCAATGATTGATTAGTGCTCACATGGAGGTAAAAATTTAATATTTTATTTTGTACTATAGAAAAAATGAAAAGCTACGAGCTCCATCAAATATTGAAATTTGTTCTTAATCTAATTATTCTAATAAAATCACATTATTATGTCAGATTTTTATGTTTAAATATAACATTACTCATTATATTTATCTATTACATATTATGTACACATATTAATTTTATGAGCAATGTTATACAAATTTAAAAATCTGACCGAATGATGTGACTATTATATTTATTATTGATTTAACTGTGAATCCTAGTATTTATTGGCATTCATTGCCTATTTAATGTTAGTGTTTTATCAAGTCAAGTTTTTATGTCAGTTTTTTAAATCTATTTAACATTTTTCTAATTTCATATGTTGATACAATAATAAAATATACATCTATACTATTTTTATCCTATCAACAAAACAAAAATCAATTATTCTTACTTTTCATCCCTCTTAAAAAACACAAGGAGAGAAAAAAGTATTCCTCCCTTGATGAATAAAAAATGTATCACTCCCATTTTTCCTCACTTTTATTTTTTTATCCATCTTACCAAACACACCAAAGATAAAAAGTAAATAAATAAGATACAAAAATATCTACATTCACAGATCCATAAGCTAACTGATTAAAGCATACCCAATCATATATACAATTTATAATATAAAACATGATATACTTCAATAAGTTTATTCGATACTCTTAAATAGACTCATGCAACGGTCATCAACATTACTCTTAAAACTATTTACATTGAATTTTTTCTCCCTCAAATCTATCGCTTCTTATATAAGTTGCATTGTACCTTCAAATATAAATTATCCTTAATATAAATACAAATTAAAAAGAAAAATGTGCATCGTCACATAATATTATTATTTAATAATATATTTATAAATAGGTAAATAGAATCTATAATAATCATTCTTGCATGTAATACAAGAATCTAAACTTGGCGGGCGTTCTAGGGGTGCAATACAAAAAACCCACAAAGGAATCTGAAAAACGAAGAACATGGTTGTTGTAACTGCATTGCTCTTTAAAAACAACTGAGAGTTCGAAAATCTAGTCAAAGATGGCGGGCGTTCTACGGGTGCAATACAAAAACCCCACAAAAGAATCCGAAAAACGAAGAACCAGGTTGTTCTAACTGCTATTGTTCTTTAAAAACAGCTGAGAGTTTGAAAAACACGAAAACCACNGCTTCTGCCACTGTCTTTCGGCTTCTTGTTTGTTTCTGTCACTGTCTTTTGGCTTGGGAGGAGACTTTTTCAACCTCAAGGCGAGAAATTCAGCTAATACCCCCATTAGACTATTCTACTCGGTGGTGAGCTACTAATTTGGTCTAAAATGATGGTCAAACTAGTATCGCTAAATACAATTAGCTCTGTACGTGAATACAATTAGACTATGGTGCGTTGTACGTGAATATATTTAAATAATAATTTTTATAAAATAATTAATTTATATTTGCAATTTATTTGAATAATAAATTGTGTGTCAAATAATTAAATTTTATGTTAATCATTAGTAAACCTAATTATTAATCTACTCTACTCTTATTTGAGTACTTAATTTATCAATTTTTAGGCATCTTTCCCAACTTCTTTAAATATTTTCTCTTTTGTTTATTGTGAAGTTTTATTTTTTACAATTGTTATTCTTGAGTATTTTTATATCTTAATATATTATTATATTTTATTGTTAAAGAAATTGATAAAATTATAAACTATTGTCTGTATCATAATATTATGATATTGTTACATATAAAAAAAAATTAAAAGTGACATACATTTGAGAAGTCAAATAAATGAGTTCAAAAGAATTTAAAAGTCAAATACTACTAATAAAAGAATTTAAAATAATTTAAAAGTCTAATAGCTAAAGAAAACATTAAAAAATGGATGAAAACAAATATATGGATATAATTAATTTTATAATAATAATTAATGATAAAATAGAAAATTCAATTTTTTTCACAAATACTAACATTTATTTGCACGTGAACATATTTAAAAAATAATGAAGAGTAATATTATTGAGATCTAATTTATCAACTTAATTAGTTATCATCAAATATTAGAATTTAGTATTAATTCAACAATTATAATGAAATCATGTCATTAAATTAAGTTATTTTTTAAAATTTTAATAAATTAAATTTATTTATTGATTATTCATATTAACATGTCTCACTTTATTTATCTGCATGTCTAGAGATATAATCACTTATAACCCACAAATATTATGTCGATTTCAAATCGCATTTAATTAATATGTCAAAAATTATCACTCTTATCTTTATTTGCACTTCTCGTAATCTCAAACACGCAACACCCATTAGATTAATATGTGGAATGGAAATTGAAACAAATGCACTATGTTAGAAAAAAAAACAAGAGACGTGTTGGAGATGTGGAGTTTTCACAAAAATTTTACTTCGGGGATGTTTTGCGCAATGATTGATTAGTGCTCACATGGAGGTAAAAATTTAATATTTTATTTTGTACTATAGAAAAAATGAAAAGCTACGAGCTCCATCAAATATTGAAATTTGTTCTTAATCTAATTATTCTAATAAAATCACATCATTAGGTCAGATTTTTATGTTTAAATATAACATTACTCATTATATTTATCTATTACATATTATGTACACATTAATTTTATGAGCAATGTTATACAAATTTAAAAATCTGACCGAATGATGTGACTATTATATTTATTATTGATTTAACTGCGAGTCCTAGTATTTATTGGCATTCATTGCCTATTTAATGTTAGTGTTTTATCGATTCAAGTTTTTATATCAATTTTTTAAATCTATTTAACATTTTTCTAATTCATATGTTGATACAATAATAAAATATACATATATACTATTTTTATCCTATCAACAAAAAAAAAATCAATTATTCTTACTTTTCATCCCTCCTAAAAAACACAAGGAGAGAAGAAAGTATTCCTCCCTTGATGAATAAAAAATGTATCACTCCCACCTTTCCTCACTTTTATTTTTTTATCCATCTTACCAAACACACCAAAGATAAAAAGTAAATAAATAAGATACAAAAATATCTACATTCACAGATCCATAAGCTAACTGATTAAAGCATACCCAATCATATATACAATTTATAATATAAAACATGATATACTTCAATAAGTTTATTCGATACTCTTAAATAGACTCATGCAACGGTCATCAACATTACTCTTAAAATTATTTACATTGAATTTTTTCTCCCTCAAATCTATCGCTTCTTATATAAGTTGCATTGTACCTTCAAATATAAATTATCCTTAATATAAATACAAATTAAAAAGAAAAATGTGCATCGTCACATAATATTATTATTTAATAATATATTTATAAATAGGTAAATAGAATCTATAATAATCATTCTTGCATGTAATACAAGAATCTAAACTTGGCGGGCGTTCTAGGGGTGCAATACAAAAAACCCACAAAGGAATCTGAAAAACGAAGAACATGGTTGTTGTAACTGCATTGCTCTTTAAAAACAACTGAGAGTTCGAAAATCTAGTCAAAGATGGCGGGCGTTCTACGGGTGCAATACAAAAACCCCACAAAAGAATCCGAAAAACGAAGAACCAGGTTGTTCTAACTGCTATTGTTCTTTAAAAACAGCTGAGAGTTTGAAAAACACGAAAACCACGTAAAAAAATATAGGGCTTTTTGTACTTTGTAACCCAAAAAATATCTTGATTTTTATTTTATACCTTAAAAGATTATTTTTCTCATATTACACCCTAAATATCATAAATTAGTTTCAATATGACCTTCCAACTAACATCCGTTTTAAATTTCGTTAAAAATAGATGCAACTACCATCCAATGATATAAGTAGTGAATTTATATTTTTATCCGAAAACAACACACGTGGGTGACAAAGTGTATCAATTTTTATTGGAATCTGAAATGAATATTAATTCGAAGGCCACATTAAAATTAATTTATGACATTCAGGGTGTAATGTGAGAAAAATAATTTTTTCGGTGCAAAATGGGAATCAACACATCTTTCAAGGTGCAGAGTGCAAAATTTCCTTTAACATAATAGTCTAATAAGAAAATAACTGATAAAATAACTAATCAATGCCTGACCAAAAAAAAACTAATCAATGTTAGTGTTCGAGCCAAACAAGCGCGTAAGTGGATAAAGTAAGCAGCAGGAATCTCGAATGGAATGGGAACACAGTTTCTGAGTTGTTTTCACGAAACTACGTTAAGAGTGGGAAGAATATATCATAAAATAAGCAGCAAGAATGGGAGTAGTTTCTGGGTTATTTCCATGAAAGTATCAGGGTTGGAAACAAATAAATGGTTAATTGCATTAAAAATCCCTAAAGTATAAAGTTTATTTCATTTTGATTCTCAATATTTTAATTATATCATTTTAGTTCTTAAAATATTGAATATGTTTCTATGTGGTCTCTCATATTTAGATATTACGTAACAAGTTTATAATAAAAAATTGTTGGCAATCTGTACATTGTTTGTTTGAGGGACCATATAAAAATCTGATGGGACTCTTCTGAAAAGCCTATGATGAAGACACGTGTCTTCGGGGGTTTCTNTATGGGACCATATAAAAATCTATTCAATATTTCAAGTATTAAAATGATGCAATTGAAAAATTAGGGACTAAAATAAAATAAACTCTATACTTTGGAGACCATTAATGTAATTAACCTTAAAATAAAATAAGCAACAGAATTGGGGAAGAGTTTCTTCTGAATTATTTCCACGAAAGTACGTAAGAATTTGAGAGGAACGCGAAAGGAAATAAAATAAGAAGNTATTTTTTATATTGTGCAGGATCTTGCACGCACAAAATCCATTAAATATTTCAAGAATTAAAATGATGCAATTGAAAAATTAGAGACTAAAATAAAATAAACTCCATACTTTGGAGACCATTAATGTAATTAACCTTAAAATAAAATAAGCAACAGAATTGGGGAAGAGTTTCTTCTGAATTATTTCCACGAAAGTACGTAAGAATTTGAGAGGAACGCGAAAGGAAATAAAATAAGAAGACAGTAGGAATGGGGAAGTTGCCTCTAAGTTTCTGGGTTGCTTCCACGAAAGTATGTAGAGGATTTCAATCCTTTTTCTAAGAAACTGTTTGGGAAATAATGCAATCCATCATAGATCATGCTCTTTACAAAAGATTTCCAGGTCTTAAAACTGACCAAAAAAAAAAAAAAATGCCCAAAAACAAATTCGACACCAATTTATGTCTTTCTCTTAATCGCATAATCTCTCAAAACAACCGATACTCGAGAACTCCCTGGTCGAATTCGCGCAATCATTCTATGAAATTTGTGAATTCGCATTCTTACTTGCTTTTGTGTTTACTCATTATTACTAAAAATTTTATATGAAAATTATTGACTTATACATAAAGATACATATCAACGTAGATGATATTTGTATACCTATAATTGCAATTTCACAACCTTAAAATCAATATATATTTAAAATTTAAATGTTTTCCACATAGTTCTGCATGAAATTTAATTTTTTATATTTTATTTTTATTAACTTTTATGGATGAATGTTTATTTTGTTGCATATAATATGACCCTCTTAAATATTCTAAAATATTTTTGAATTTTACCCCTTTTGTGCTCCCACTCTATGTTATCTAGGTCCTACTAGCATGATACAACAAATNGGTGAATGTTTATTTTGATGCATATAATATGACCCTCTTAAATATTCTAAAATATTTTTGAATTTTACCCCTTTTGTGCTCCTACTCTATGTTATCTAGGTCCTACTAGCATGATACAACAAATTATCAGGTTTGTTTGATGTGCATTAAACTCAAGACCAATAGTTTTGAGAGCCTTGCGTTATCAAAACAAATTAAAATCTTGGATTAACAGTATTTTTAATCTCTAAAATATATATATTTTTTTTAGTTTGGTTCTTAAAGTATTAATTTTATTAATTTAGTTATTAAAATATTAAATTCGTGNCAACCCTGACCATCACAACTTTTTTTTATTTTTATTTTTTTGCTGATTAAAAAAGGGGTGGGGGCGAAGAAGGCCGTCCAACGACTACGCCGTTAGGTTCTCATCGATGAGATCATAAGGTCCTAATCACATGCTTGAAATACCTCTTGAAACAAGATTTAATTAGGCTAGCATAGTAGTTAACCATCAAACCCTAACGAGAACTCCAAAACTCGAACTCACTCATAGAGTGAGGAATATGGCCGGTACTACTACTAACCTCCTATTCGGTGGAAAAACGCTCCGACTTAAGAAGAGTCCATCTGCAGGAACTTGGAATCCAAGCTTCAAAAAGACCAAGTCCCCAACAACAATTCTGGGTATTGATATTCGAAGCCACTGGCTGGATCTCNAAAGTGACCATGGTGAACACCCGACAGAAAGGGAAGGGACCCTACCAAAGGAGTCATGAGTTGCAAGCTCCCTGCCATCACGGGGGGAGGGATCGGACCAGTACGATCAAAAGTGCCTCTACTCGGTCAAGGGGGGTAACCCCCCAAACCAGTATGGGGATCAGGTCAGGAGGATCAGCCCCCTTGGCCCGTCAGCTGGCAGAGGTGATAGAAGAGAAATTTGGCGATAGATTACG
>CAUOFW020004303.1:326276-356012 GCA_963454935.2 Ilex paraguariensis | reverse complement strand
ATTGTTCTTTAAAAACAGCTGAGAGTTTGAAAAACACGAAAACCACGTAAAAAAATATAGGGCTTTTTGTACTTTGTAACCCAAAAAATATCTTGATTTTTATTTTATACCTTAAAAGATTATTTTTCTCATATTACACCCTAAATATCATAAATTAGTTTCAATATGACCTTCCAACTAACATCCGTTTTAAATTTCGTTAAAAATAGATGCAACTACCATCCAATGATATAAGTAGTGAATTTATATTTTTATCCGAAAACAACACACGTGGGTGACAAAGTGTATCAATTTTTATTGGAATCTGAAATGAATATTAATTCGAAGGCCACATTAAAATTAATTTATGACATTCAGGGTGTAATGTGAGAAAAATAATTTTTTCGGTGCAAAATGGGAATCAACACATCTTTCAAGGTGCAGAGTGCAAAATTTCCTTTAACATAATAGTCTAATAAGAAAATAACTGATAAAATAACTAATCAATGCCTGACCAAAAAAAAACTAATCAATGTTAGTGTTCGAGCCAAACAAGCGCGTAAGTGGATAAAGTAAGCAGCAGGAATCTCGAATGGAATGGGAACACAGTTTCTGAGTTGTTTTCACGAAACTACGTTAAGAGTGGGAAGAATATATCATAAAATAAGCAGCAAGAATGGGAGTAGTTTCTGGGTTATTTCCATGAAAGTATCAGGGTTGGAAACAAATAAATGGTTAATTGCATTAAAAATCCCTAAAGTATAAAGTTTATTTCATTTTGATTCTCAATATTTTAATTATATCATTTTAGTTCTTAAAATATTGAATATGTTTCTATGTGGTCTCTCATATTTAGATATTACGTAACAAGTTTATAATAAAAAATTGTTGGCAATCTGTACATTGTTTGTTTATGGGACCATATAAAAATCTATTCAATATTTCAAGTATTAAAATGATGCAATTGAAAAATTAGGGACTAAAATAAAATAAACTCTATACTTTGGAGACCATTAATGTAATTAACCTTAAAATAAAATAAGCAACAGAATTGGGGAAGAGTTTCTTCTGAATTATTTCCACGAAAGTACGTAAGAATTTGAGAGGAACGCGAAAGGAAATAAAATAAGAAGACAGTAGGAATGGGGAAGTTGCCTCTAAGTTTCTGGGTTGCTTCCACGAAAGTATGTAGAGGATTTCAATCCTTTTTCTAAGAAACTGTTTGGGAAATAATGCAATCCATCATAGATCATGCTCTTTACAAAAGATTTCCAGGTCTTAAAACTGACCAAAAAAAAAAATGCCCAAAAACAAATTCGACACCAATTTATGTCTTTCTCTTAATCGCATAATCTCTCAAAACAACCGATACTCGAGAACTCCCTGGTCGAATTCGCGCAATCATTCTATGAAATTTGTGAATTCGCATTCTTACTTGCTTTTGTGTTTACTCATTATTACTAAAAATTTTATATGAAAATTATTGACTTATACATAAAGATACATATCAACGTAGATGATATTTGTATACCTATAATTGCAATTTCACAACCTTAAAATCAATATATATTTAAAATTTAAATGTTTTCCACATAGTTCTGCATGAAATTTAATTTTTTATATTTTATTTTTATTAACTTTTATGGGTGAATGTTTATTTTGATGCATATAATATGACCCTCTTAAATATTCTAAAATATTTTTGAATTTTACCCCTTTTGTGCTCCTACTCTATGTTATCTAGGTCCTACTAGCATGATACAACAAATTATCAGGTTTGTTTGATGTGCATTAAACTCAAGACCAATAGTTTTGAGAGCCTTGCGTTATCAAAACAAATTAAAATCTTGGATTAACAGTATTTTTAATCTCTAAAATATATATATTTTTTTTAGTTTGGTTCTTAAAGTATTAATTTTATTAATTTAGTTATTAAAATATTAAATTCGTGTCACTTTGGTCCCTAATAAGATAATTCGTTAAATTTTTTGATAGAACTGACTATGTGTCACTTTTTCATACGGTATCACGTAATCATTTCGTCAAAAATTTAACAACCTGTCTATATAGGGAACATTTTGACACAAATTGTATAATTTAGAAACCAAATTGATAAAATTAATACTTTAGAAATTAAACTGACAAAAATTAATAACTAAAAAATATGTGATCACCCGATTGTTTTGGACGGAATTTTGGTGAGAATAGTACACTTGGTAGGATAAGGTAGGTCAAGAAAAAATTCTTCTGCAAAATATCGGATAAAAAATATGAAATAGCATAATTCTTACCCATAGGGTAAGTTAAACACCCCTGACGTTTTGCCACTAAATTTCGACCCAAGGATCCATATAAATTTTGAATTAGAGAGCACAAAAACACAAAAACTAAAACTAAATGTATACCTCGTAATGGATTGTTAGGCATTTTGGTGGATAAGAAATTACTAAAGAGTTATTTTTATGCCTAAATAAAGACTAATGTTACATAGATTTAAAAATTAGACTTGATAATCTCAACCATTGAATAGGTAGTGGGTCCCAATAAATGCTGGGATCTACAGTGAAATCAATAGTTGAGATTATCAAGTCTATTTTTTAAATTCATGTAATATTGCTTCTAAATAAAATTATCCGTTTGGGTGAAATAACTCGTTAACTGAATGTATTGTTACAATCCTCACTATTTAAGACACAAGTCTGTGTACTAGATACACTATCCACACGACATTTTAACAAGTTTCTATAACAATGGTAAATGAGTTGATACATAAAGATGAAAAATAAATAGACGAGCATAACATGAACATGCTAAACAATCACAAATTGTGACAACAAAAGCTTAGCTATCCACAACTATAAATGTGTTGGACAAAAATTAAACAAAGTCGAAATGATCACAAGCTTCAACGACAGACTTACCTGTGATGATCACCCACTTAAGAAGAGTCCGTCATCAGGAACTTGGCCTCCAGAGTCCAGGCTGCAAGAAAACTATTTCCCCACCCACACAGTACGAACTCAGTTATATACTATTGCAAATGGGTCAAATATAAATTAAGTAAATTTTTACTGACTCAACCCTGACCATCACAACTTTTTTTTATTTTTATTTTTTTGCTGATTAAAAAAGTGGTGGGGGGGGAGAAGAAGGCCGTCCAACGACTACGCCGTTAGGTTCTCATCGGTGAGATCATAAGGTCCTAATCACACGCTTGAAATACTTCTTGAAACAAGATTTAATTAGGCTAGCATAGTAATTAACCATCAAACCCTAACGAGAACTCCAAAACTCGAACTCACTCGTAGAGTGAGGAATATGGCCGGTACTACTACTAACCTCCTCTTCGGTGGAAAAACGCTCCGACTTAAGAAGAGTCCATCTGCAGGAACTTGGAATCCAAGCTTCAAAAAGACCAAGTCCCCAACAACAATTCTGGGTATTGATATTCGAAGCCACTGGCTGGATCTCACAACATCTACCTAACAGAGATCACATTACAAACAAGCAGAAGGAGAATCACCGGATCTTTAAGAGCTCTTCTCAATGAAAAATTGTACAATGTCTTTGCAGGTTTGTCCTCTCGATAAAAAACTAGAACCAAAGCCTCCTCGTCGATAGTTGATGTCTATTATATCGCCATGGATTCCGTTTCTGGGTCAGTTTCTAGTGCTAAAACAATACCTTCAACCCCACCATGCTCACGAAGCCACTTCAGATCTTTCATATTCACAAGCTTGGTAATGTATGAAATAAATGTATCTCATTATTTTTATTGACTGAGAAAAAATTATAACCAAGGGCGTACAAACTCGGTTATATATCATCATAAATGGATCAAGTATAAATTAAGTAAATTTTTACACAACACAAGACGAGGTTGATGATCACAACCTTACCTGTAATGAGCACCCACTTAAGAAGAGGCCATCAGCAGGAACTTGGTCTCCAGTCCAGGCTGCAGAAAAACAAAGTCCCCAACAACAATTCTGGGTATTGATATTCGAAGCCACTGGCTGGTTCTCACAACATCAACCTGAGGGAAATGCCACTGGCTGGAACCAAAGACTCTTGTCTGTTCTAACTTCTATCGCCTTGGATTCCGTTTTCTTGGTCAGTTTCTAGAGCTGAAACTATCCCTTCAAACCCAATATACTCGCGAAGCTTGGTTATGCTTGATGGGTTGGGGAGAAGAGAACTGGCTTGTAGAATCACAAAGCGAGTCTTGGTCCCTTGGATTAACAATGCTGGGTATAAATAAAGATTAATGTTAGATGAACTTAAAAATTAGAGTTGATAATCTCAATTATTGAATAGATAATGAATTTTAATAAATATTAAGATTTACAGTAAAATTAATAATTATAATTATTAAATTTATTTTTTAACTTCATGCATTATTGTTCATAAATAAATCTTCACCGTGCAAGTATGTGGGTCCCTCCATAACACTACATGGAAATACGGTCCCCCACCGTAATAAAATAAACTCTGAATAATGTGAAACTTAATCTAGTCGAAAAGGCTGAGAAAGTTATAAAAAATAATTAAATATTAACATAATGTGAAAGGGCATACTATAATGGAGGCGTGGCTCCTCTGCTGTTGGAGGAAAACTGTACAGTGTACTGTACTACGGTTAGGATAAAACGACACCGTTTTAGTAAGATTTTCCTTTCCAACATACACGTGACACTTTTCCGTGCGCATATCCTCTGTACTTTTTCTAGGAATTACAATATAAACAAATCTAAAAGTAGAGTGCTGATTAGTGATTAGTACAAATTACAACGGACCTTTGCCTTTTTTCTATTTTTATTGCCAAAAGAGTCGTTACCCATTTGAAATTCTAAAAAAAGGCGTGATTTTACAGACTAACAATGTTACATAGATTTTATTTAATGATCTTATTTGGTTATCTTAAATTAATAGTGAATTCTACTATTGGCTAAAGTCAATTATCAATTCAATAGTTATGATCCATCATCTCATCAAATAAAATCACTAAATTAAGTATTTCCCTTTATATACTCTTTTAACATTTGCAATATTGGAGGAATTTTTGTGAGACTTAAATTGTGTTGAATTTAAAAGAATATATCCAAAAAGNATCTACAGTGAAATCAATAGTTGAGATTATCAAGTCTATTTTTTAAATTCATGTAATATTGCTTCTAAATAAAATTATCCGTTTGGGTGAAATAACTCGTTAACTGAATGTATTGTTACAATCCTCACTATTTAAGACACAAGTCTGTGTACTAGATACACTATCCACACGACATTTTAACAAGTTTCTATAACAATGGTAAATGAGTTGATACATAAAGATGAAAAATAAATAGACGAGCATAACATGAACATGCTAAACAATCACAAATTGTGACAACAAAAGCTTAGCTATCCACAACTATAAATGTGTTGGACAAAAATTAAACAAAGTCGAAATGATCACAAGCTTCAACGACAGACTTACCTGTGATGATCACCCACTTAAGAAGAGTCCGTCATCAGGAACTTGGCCTCCAGAGNGTGTACTGTACTACGGTTAGGATAAAACGACACCGTTTTAGTAAGATTTTCCTTTCCAACATACACGTGACACTTTTCCGTGCGCATATCCTCTGTANTGAATAAAGATTAATGTTAGATGAACTTAAAAATTAGAGTTGATAATCTCAATTATTGAATAGATAGTAAATTTTAATAAATATTAATATTTACAGTAAAATTAATAATTATAATTATTAAATTTATTTTTTAAGTTCATGCATTATTGTTCATAAATAAACCTTCACCGTGCAAGTATGCGGGTCCCTCCATAACACCACATGGAAATACGGTCCCCCACCGTAAAAAAATTAACTCTGAATAATGTGAAACTTAATCTAGTCGAAAAGGCTGAGAAAGTTATAAAAAATAATTAAATATTAACATAATGTGAAAGGGCATACTATAATGGAGGCGTGGCTCCTCTGCTGTTGGAGGAAAACTGTACAGCGTACTGTACTACTGTTAGGATAAAACGACACCGTTTTAATAAGATTTTCCTTTCCAACATACACGTGACACTTTTCCGTGCGCATATCCTCTGTACTTTTTCTAGGAATTACAATATAAACAAATCTAAAAGTAGAGTGCTGATTAGTGATTAGTACAAATTACAACGGACCTTTGCCTTTTTTCTATTTTTATTGCCAAAAGAGTCGTTACCCATTTGAAATTCTAAAAAAAGGCGTGATTTTACAGACTAACAATGTTACATAGATTTTATTTAATGATCTTATTTGGTTATCTTAAATTAATAGTGAATTCTACTATTGGCTAAAGTCAATTATCAATTCAATAGTTATGATCCATCATCTCATCAAATAAAATCACTAAATTAAGTATTTCCCTTTATATACTCTTTTAANGCGTACTGTACTACTGTTAGGATAAAACGACACCGTTTTAATAAGATTTTCCTTTCCAACATACACGTGACACTTTTCCGTGCGCATATCCTCTGTACTTTTTCTAGGAATTACAATATAAACAAATCTAAAAGTTGAGTGCTGATTAGTGATTAGTGATTAGTACAAATTACAACGGACCTTTGCCTTTTTTCTATTTTTATTGCCAAAAGAGTCGTTACCCATTTGAAATTATAAAAAAAGGCGTGAATTTTACAGACTAACAATGTTAAATAAATTTTATCTAGTGATCTTATTTGGTTATCTTAAATTAATAGTGAATTCTACTATTAGCTAAGATCAATTATCAATTTAATAGTTATGATCCATCATCTCATCAAATAAAATCACTAAATTAAGTATTTCCCTTTATATACTCTTTTAACATTTGCAATATTGGAGGAATTTTTGTGAGACTTAAATTGTGTTGAATTTAAAACAATATATCCAAAAAGATATCCTCTCTCAAAAATAGGTGATAACATTCACAAGAATAATGCTATTGAGACATAATGATTGTGTCTATTAGATTATCGATAGGTTTTAATATTAAATCCATTTCATTATCAATTCAATGATCACAATACATTAGGCTCATTTGGTANTTGAGTGCTGATTAGTGATTAGTGATTAGTACAAATTACAACGGACCTTTGCCTTTTTTCTATTTTTATTGCCAAAAGAGTCGTTACCCATTTGAAATTATAAAAAAAGGCGTGAATTTTACAGACTAACAATGTTAAATAAATTTTATCTAGTGATCTTATTTGGTTATCTTAAATTAATAGTGAATTCTACTATTAGCTAAGATCAATTATCAATTTAATAGTTATGATCCATCATCTCATCAAATAAAATCACTAAATTAAGTATTTCCCTTTATATACTCTTTTAACATTTGCAATATTGGAGGAATTTTTGTGAGACTTAAATTGTGTTGAATTTAAAACAATATATCCAAAAAGATATCCTCTCTCAAAAATAGGTGATAACATTCACAAGAACAATGCTATTGAGACATAATGATTGTGTCTATTAGATTATCGATAGGTTTTAAAATTAAATCCATTTCATTATCAATTCAATGATCACAATACATTAGGCTCATTTGGTAAAAGAATTATGAGTAGATTAAATATTGTATTGTACTATTATTAATTTAATCAGGTCTAATACTTTTTTTGGTAGACAAATTTAATTTCGTATTAATTTAAAAAATGCATATTAATCGTATATTTGTTGTATGATAGACCTATATTATGAAGACATTTTAATGTCATCAACGTAACAAATACTTGACGCACGTTGAAATTAACTGAGGATATTTTTGTTAATTCAATAATAATACAATAAAATAATTTTCTAACCAAATAACAGATTGAACTAAATAACTATTATTTAATGCTTATGTTATATATGTCAAACACTAGATAAAATTACGTATTATTCTAATATCTCATTTAATTTTGCCTTTTGTTCATCTGTATTATATTAGACTTGATTTTTTTTATCCAATTCATCCATTTCTAATACAACAACCAAACAAACCTACTATATCCCTAAGTTATATCTCAATAACATTTTAAAGTGGTGTTTGGATGAGCATAGAAGAATTGGATTGGATTGTATTTAAATCCGAACTCAATCCTATCTAATGCAAAGTGGTCCGAATTAGAGGATTATAATGTTCAGATTCAAATCATATCTCATCTTTGGATAGGTTTCATTAGGTTTGTAGGCCTCATTCACATGTGAAGATAAAACATACTAAAATAACTATTTCACCCTTGTGTAAAATAATATTATCTAATCATATACTATGTTTGTCATAGAATGAAAAAACGTTCAATTCATTAGTATTGTACTATTTACAAAAAAAAAATATGAATCAATAAAATATGCATTTTTACAAAATATTGCACTAAATATTTTGTTCATTTGTTAAATTTAATTTGTACAATACACCTTTACTCTCAAAAATCATATGCATCATGAAAAAAAAATTAATTTTCAACATAAAAACAATACACTTCGATACAACTCAAGCCTAAATCGTTATTTATTTATTTCTAAAAAATTCGAAGTTGTGTGTTTAAAAAATAAAACTTAATTGTTTTTTTCAATAAATAGAAAAATTTATCCGAATCATATTAAATAATTTCAATGACTGAAATGCTATTTATTTTTCATGAATTTTAGGACATTTTAATATAATTGCATGACTTACTAGCACAAATCATGTCAATTTAAAATATGTTGTTTTAATGCAAATTTTAATTTTTTTAGATTTCATGTATTATAAGGAAACAAATGGATGAACATAAACTTTTTAAGGTCTTACAAAATTTAAGAAGTAATGAGACGCAACACCAAAGAACAATTAACTTTTTTTAGTGACACTCAAACCCTTTTATTCAAAGTTAAGGTAGACCGAATATTTTGACACACATACTCTCAAATCATGTGCTTGCATGCTATATTCTGTCAATTGAAACATAATTTGTAACGGTAGCAATTTAGTACAAAAATTAATTAGGCTGATAAGGTACTTGAAAATAATAATATAATAAAAAAATAAATCCATAAAATAAATTGTACTTATTTTATGGAACAACATTCTGATTTAATATATTATNCATTTGTTCATCTGTATTATATTAGACTTGATTTTTTTATCTAATTCATTCATTTCTAATACAACAACCAAACAAACCTATTATATCCCTAAGTTATATCTCAATAACATTTTAAAGTGGTGTTTGGATGAGCATAGAAGAATTGGATTGGATTGTATTTAAATCCGAACTCAATCCTATCTAATGCAAAGTGGTCCGAATTAGAGGATTATAATGTTCAGATTCAAATCATATCTCATCTTTGGATAGGTTTCATTAGGTTTGTAGGCCTCANTATTTTTTAGAAAGAATGATTTTATTACTTTCGGTAAAAATTACAAGTAATAGGGATTAACTTCACCTCACCCTTACAAACAAATACGACAAAGAATCAACAAAAAAAATAGCATGAGAATCCTTCCCTCAAACCTCCTTCTACACCTCTTCTTCCAAACTTGCCAATAGACAATCAAAGGAACAACTCTAATTAANCGTTCACATGTGAAGATAAAACATACTAAAATAACTATTTCACCCTTGTATAAAATAATATTATCTAATCATATACTATGTTTGTCATAGAATGAAAAAACGTTCAATTCATTATTATTGTACTATTTACAAAAAAAAATATATGAATCAATAAAATATGCATTTTTACAAAATATTGCACTAAATATTTTGTTCANCATTCACATGTGAAGATAAAACATACTAAAATAACTATTTCACCCTTGTGTAAAATAATATTATCTAATCATATACTATGTTTGTCATAGAATGAAAAAACGTTCAATTCATTAGTATTGTACTATTTACAAAAAAAAAATATGAATCAATAAAATATGCATTTTTACAAAATATTGCACTAAATATTTTGTTCATTTGTTAAATTTAATTTGTACAATACACCTTTACTCTCAAAAATCATATGCATCATGAAAAAAAAAAATTAATTTTCAACACAAAAACAATACACTTCGATACAACTCAAGCCTAAATCGTTATTTATTTATTTCTAANATTAATTTTCAACATAAAAACAATACACTTCGATACAACTCAAGCCTAAATCGTTATTTATTTATTTCTAAAAAATTCGAAGTTGTGTGTTTAAAAAATAAAACTTAATTGTTTTTTTCAATAAATAGAAAAATTTATCCGAATCATATTAAATAATTTCAATGACTGAAATGCTATTTATTTTTCATGAATTTTAGGACATTTTAATATAATTGCATGACTTACTAGCACAAATCATGTCAATTTAAAATATGTTGTTTTAATGCAAATTTTAATTTTTTTAGATTTCATGTATTATAAGGAAACAAATGGATGAACATAAACTTTTTAAGGTCTTACAAAATTTAAGAAGTAATGAGACGCAACACCAAAGAACAATTAACTTTTTTTAGTGACACTCAAACCCTTTTATTCAAAGTTAAGGTAAACCGAATATTTTGACACACATACTCTCAAATCATGTGCTTGCATGCTATATTCTGTCAATTGAAACATAATTTGTAACGGTAGCAATTTAGTACAAAAATTAATTAGGCTGATAAGGTACTTGAAAATAATAATATAATAAAAAAATAAATCCATAAAATAAATTGTACTTATTTTATGGAACAACATTCTGATTTAATATATTATTATATATACTTATTAATAATGTGCTAATGTTTATTACCTTTTTTTTTTGAGCGTTGTGCAACACTAAATTCATCACAATATATTACTTTTTTATTTTTTAGAAAGAATGATTTTATTACTTTCGGTAAAAATTACAAGTAATAGGGATTAACTTCACCTCACCCTTACAAACAAATACGACAAAGAATCAACAAAAAAAATAGCATGAGAATCCTTCCCTCAAACCTCCTTCTACACCTCTTCTTCCAAACTTGCCAATAGACAATCAAAGGAACAACTCTAATTAACCCATAGCTCAAAGAAGAGCACTTAAAAACTCTACTCAACCTCCTCATTCTGATTGGAGGATCTTCCCTTGTATAACTTGAAACCCCAACACCCAGTCAATTTACTTCAAACAAATTGTGCAAAAGCAGAGTCTATAAACAAGAGAGAAAAATCCTCTAGACCTTGTCATTGCTCGAGAAAGACACCACCTTGGAGAGGGAGAGAGAGAGACAGATAGCTGGAGTGAGGGGGGAGAAAAGCATACCTTCTTCCTCCTCCATGCGCCGTTATCACAGAAAGAGAGACAGGAGAGTGGTTGGGTGAAGTGAAATGCTAGACAAAAAAGTGAAAACCCTAATCAATTACTGTTAAAGGGTATTTCTGTAAAATGGCGAATCAATCCTATCACCCAGATTTGAATCCCACATGCTACATGGTTTACATTTATCCGTTCCATAGGGGATAATGGCCTCCAATCACTACGGCCGATGAATTGAAAGACAACAGTTATCCCTCCCAATTTTGCACATCCAAAGCAAGGATAATTCGGCTCACACCTTAATATCCCATCCAACATGGTGTATCCACCTTTATCCAGCCATCCAAACACTATCCGCTAAAACTATGGCTTTCCAATAAAGCTATGCAATCGAGAGAGAGGAATGTGGGCGTGTAGAGAGAAAGTAATAACTGCGCGTTGATTGGCTAGAATGGATCACATATAGAGAGCCCTGCAAGCAGTGCCCGAAACGAATAACGATAATCTTATCTTTGTGGCTCGATGTGTCTTAGTCGACCCAAAAGGTTTGTTTGTGAATGTAAGGTCCTAAAAGTTTGTAGTTGTGGTCCCTATAATTTTTAAATGTAAATTTTTATTTTTGGAGATTAATTTTTATTTTTTAAAATTAAAATTATAATTGATTAAAAGTATTTATGATCAATCATAATTGTTATTTTGGAAGAAGAATTCAATGTGAATCTTCCCTAATGATTATATATGTGGAGTCGTAGACGCTATATCTAGACAGAGTGATTAGGTTTTTTAAATTAAGCTTAATTAATTACCAATTAACAACTATCTTGTCACAATTACCTCGTTCCATAAAAATTTAGCAAAGAATGTGAAAACTCCTTTAAGCACTACAATTCATGTTGACCAGGACGATTAGTAAAATTAATTCTTCAATTAATTCGCTCATAATCAATCTCACGTCGATCTCAAAACTCAAATCCAATTTGCACACTATGACTAAATAGATATTAATCAATCAATACAACAAATACATAGTGCCCATATGTGCAATCAATCACAAGTGTATACGATAAATACCATATAACACAATTAATTTGTTGACGTAAAAACTCCTACAAAAAAATAAGTAGGGAACCTTCTTGATTCATCAAAACCTAATTCTCTACTATGTAAGTCAGTATAAAAGTACTTGAGGCTTATACTGTAACCAATACTATGGTTAGATGTTCGTTTCTTTGTTGTCTCTTCGTCAAAGGTCATCCGTCGACGTTTAGTGTAGTTTCACTTGGACCTCCCCATAGAACAATTTGTCTAGCTCTCAAGCGATTATTGACACATCAATAATCATCGGTATGCACACATCAATGAGTTTATCAACCATTAACTCTAATTTGGGAGTTTGTGTAAAATCTCTAATGGTAGTCTTTAGAATCTTAGGGATATACATTATGGTGGAAGCTCTCAAGTTAGAAGTATGATTTTTTCTCTTAGAAATCTCACAAAAGGATTAATCTAGATGTGGAAAAGGCTCCCCGTATTTATAAGCGAAATAAGAATAATCTTAGTAAATAAAAACACTCAAATTTGCGAACGATCACTCGATCAATGAGAGGCGGTCATAGAACGGTTGTTGCGGGAGTGAAAATAACGTTTTAAATATGGCTAAGATAGGCACCACTTGAACGGCCATTGACACCGCTCGAGCAATTATGGAGATCACTTGAGCAAGCTCATAGAATGAGTTCTATGTTGCATTTTATGGCCTTTTCCTATTTCCTTCTCTAAGTCATAAAGAAGTTGTTCTAGCGAAGGCTAACTAGTATAGATTGGTCCCTACAGGTTTTTAAGCATAAAATTATGCAAAAATTTGTTCTTTTGAGCATTAAAGGGCGTTACTCAAAGAGAGGTTTAATTGTGACTCAAACTATGTTTTTAAAACTCATAAATGACTTAAAAAATATCTTTTAAAATCTCATAAAAGTCATAATCGGATTGTTTTTAATTCTAATTTCATCCTAATCAACCTAAGTAAAAATTAATTAAGAATTCATCTTAGGTATTTAAATCATTACCCAGTCTTAAGTATTAAGGAACATACAGAGATTGAATGATGTTACTTTGACACTTGATCTTCTCCATTTAATGAAGTTTTTGGATCTTGAGCTTGATAACATCATGACCATGAAATTAGTTTAATATTTTACAATAGACTCCTAGAAATTAGTCAATTACAAATATGATCTAATAATAACATTTTATAATGATTATAAAATTTCCTCAAATGGTGTTGAATTTTGGATAAGAAGGTCAGAGAAATGAAATAGGTAGAGAGAAGGAACACAAGAATTTAATCTCATAATTCTTGTCATATCTAATCTCCTAATTCACGGGATCGGAATATTTTCAACACACTCTCTTTGAAGTTGCTACAAGTGCATGTCAAATAAATGTCTAACTTGAATTGAACAATGGAATGATTTGCATAGGCTGCGATTTCTTTGGACTTGACAGAAATTATGGCGATTGAATTTTGTTTATGTCGTGAATTTGGCAGAAATTGCGCCCGATATGAAACTGGCAAAAATTACAACTATGTAATTGCACAAAATGAATCCGTAACTGTCTGTTTAAATTTGTCAAACTCCCCCAGAATGAAAAAAGAGGGTAACATGTAATTGCACGATTTCAGTGCATCGAACAAACACGCAAGACACAAAATATAATAAGAGAATCAATAAGGGAGATTGATTTAAATGTGGGGAGGTTGTTGTAAATAAAAAAAATCTTTTTTTTTTCAAATAAAGAAGACAAGTCCAGGTGATTCAACATCTTTTTCATAATCTCCTTTCTTTTTTTTTTTTTTTTTTTTTAATTCATTTCTCTCTCTTTCTTTTAATAATCTCAACTTCTCATCCTATATGTTTCCCAACTCTTTCTTTCTTAATCATTCACCTCCTCTATGCCCTGATTTTCTTCAAGTTTCTAGACCTCTCTCTTCCTCCACTGTTTTTTTTATACTTTGTACCCTAAAATTTTTTAAAAAAATTATTTTATACCTTCAAATGTTAGATTTCTTACATTATACCTCAATGTATTAAGAGTATTATACATCTATATACTTTATAAAAAAAATATAAATATATTTCATTAAAAAAAAAAGAGCTATTGGGATGACATTATAATTTGTTAAAAATATTTGATTACAAAAAAGAGTTTGTTCATTGAAGAGGTCTATACCAAATTAAATTTTTTATTTTTTTTTACTCAAATTTATGTTAGGATTTGGGTGAGGACTATCGATTATCTAATATAACCTCCTCAAAATATTTTGTTTGGTCGGTCCCAGATGTTCTCAATCAATCCAAGCATAAAGAAACCATATATAAAAGTATTTGGGATCGATCCAAACATTAAAAAAAAAAATTGATTTTGCCCTGGTAAAATTCTCAATTTATCTCTTGAATAATTAATTTTTTCACATTATCCCGTAAAAGAATAAAAAATATTACAATATGGTTCACCGTCTTATTTTTATTTTGATGTCCATCTATTTTGTGATTCTTGATTAGTTGATTTGGTACAGAATCGATGGAACCAAAGGGAAAAAAGATAGTGGACCATATTACAATTTTTTTGTTCTTTAAAGGGCAATATGAAAAAATTAATAATTCAGGGCAAACTAAGAATTTTTGTATAAGGGGAAATGGGATTTACCCACAAAGAAAAAACCTATGGTGGTGTTTGGATCAAAGGATTTGGGAGATTATAGGTGAGATTGGATTAAAATAGTGAATGAATCCACTTATCCTTGGTTTAGTTGAACAAATTGAAATGGGATTTTAGGTGGGATTCAATTCCTCGGCGTAGTGTTCCCGTGAGAGATAATCCATCTCATACAGGATTATCTTAACTCATGTAAATGGAGGGATTCAAAATCTAGTGAAGGGGATAAATGGTAAAATTACATAAACACCTGTTCGTCATCTCCTCTCAATCATTATAGCCATCTTCTTCTTCAGGATCCACTCCAGGGTTTCTGGTATTCATGGGGCAGTAGCTTAATATCGCAAGGAAGCTCTACTCTTCAGGAATCGGGCTCTCTCTCTGTCTCACTCTTCTCTCTAGCAAATCTGAAGCCGAAGCATCTGGATCTCTATCCACGGTAAGTAGGGAAGATGAGCAGTTTAACCAAATTAAAAACCATTTTATACCCTACTGGTTCAGTTTTTTTGCACCTAAACTCCATTATTTTGAAAGTAACACGAAACTCTCTTATACTTTTGAACTTAATTGATACCGTTAGAAATTTTCTCTCAATTGACAAAATGTAGTATGCAAGCACATGAGAGTGAGTGTGCGAAAATATTCGGTTTAAGTTAACTTTAAATGAAATAGTTTGTATCTCTTTAAAAAATCACAATTCTTATGTGATGTTGGGTGTCATTAAATCATAAATTTTTAAATTCTTAAAAATTTTATGATCATCCATTTGTTTCCTTATATATGAACTCTTAATCAAATTAACATTTTAAGTATAACAACATATTTTAAATTGACCTAATTTGTGCTATTAATTAAGGCAATAATATTAAAATGCCCTAAAATTCATGAAAAATAAATTTCAGTTGGGTCATTGAAAAAATTTAATATGGTTCGTATTAATTTTGCTATTTATTAAAAAAATACAATTAAATTTTATTTTTAAACACACAACTTCGGATTTTCTAGAAAGAAACAAATAACAATTTAGGCATGAGTTGTATCAATTTGTGTATTAATTTTGTGTTGGAAATTTTTTTTTTTTTTGCATGATACATATGATTTTTTTGATTAAAAGTGTATTGTACAAATTAAATTAAATAAATGAACAAAATATTTATTACAATTTTTTGTAGAAATGCGTAATTTATTGATTCATATTTTTTTTGCCTAAATAAGATAATACTAATGAATTGGACTTTTTTGTATTCCATTCCAAACATGGTATAAAATTAAATAACTTTTTTGTACACAAAGGTTCAATGATCATTTTAGTATACTTTATCTTCAAATGTGAATGAGGTCCACAAACCAAATGAAACCTATCTAAAAATGGGATAAAATTTGAATTCGAACTTTATAATCCTCCAATCCNAATAAGATAATACTAATGAATTGGACTTTTTTGTATTCCATTCCAAACATGGTATAAGATTAAATAACGTTTTTGTACACAAAGGTTCAATGATCATTTTAGTATACTTTATCTTCAAATGTGAATGAGGTCCACAAACCAAATGAAACCTATCTAAAAATGGGATAAAATTTGAATTCGAACTTTATAATCCTCCAATCCGAACCATTTTGTATTGGGTTCAGATTCAAATTCAATTCAATCCAACAATTCTACGGTGATCCAACACCACCTATTAGGTTGATCTTAANGGACCATTTTGTATTTGGTTGGATTGGGTTCAGATTCAAATCCAATTCAATCCAACAATTCTACGGTGATCCAACACCACCTATTAGGTTGATCTTAANAATCTCAACTTCTCATCCTATATGTTTCCCAACTCTTTCTTTCTTAATCATTCACCTCCTCTATGCCCTGATTTTCTTCAAGTTTCTAGACCTCTCTCTTCCTCCACTGTTTTTTTTATACTTTGTACCCTAAAATTTTTTAAAAAAATTATTTTATACCTTCAAATGTTAGATTTCTTACATTATACCTCAATGTATTAAGAGTATTATACATCTATATACTTTATAAAAAAAATATAAATATATTTCATTAAAAAAAAAAGAGCTATTGGGATGACATTATAATTTGTTAAAAATATTTGATTACAAAAAAGAGTTTGTTCATTGAAGAGGTCTATACCAAATTAAATTTTTTATTTTTTTTTACTCAAATTTATGTTAGGATTTGGGTGAGGACTATCGATTATCTAATATAACCTCCTCAAAATATTTTGTTTGGTCGGTCCCAGATGTTCTCAATCAATCCAAGCATAAAGAAACCATATATAAAAGTATTTGGGATCGATCCAAACATTAAAAAAAAAAATTGATTTTGCCCTGGTAAAATTCTCAATTTATCTCTTGAATAATTAATTTTTTCACATTATCCCGTAAAAGAATAAAAAATATTACAATATGGTTCACCGTCTTATTTTTATTTTGATGTCCATCTATTTTGTGATTCTTGATTAGTTGATTTGGTACAGAATCGATGGAACCAAAGGGAAAAAAGATAGTGGACCATATTACAATTTTTTTGTTCTTTAAAGGGCAATATGAAAAAATTAATAATTCAGGGCAAACTAAGAATTTTTGTATAAGGGGAAATGGGATTTACCCACAAAGAAAAAACCTATGGTGGTGTTTGGATCAAAGGATTTGGGAGATTATAGGTGAGATTGGATTAAAATAGTGAATGAATCCACTTATCCTTGGTTTAGTTGAACAAATTGAAATGGGATTTTAGGTGGGATTCAATTCCTCGGCGTAGTGTTCCCGTGAGAGATAATCCATCTCATACAGGATTATCTTAACTCATGTAAATGGAGGGATTCAAAATCTAGTGAAGGGGATAAATGGTAAAATTACATAAACACCTGTTCGTCATCTCCTCTCAATCATTATAGCCATCTTCTTCTTCAGGATCCACTCCAGGGTTTCTGGTATTCATGGGGCAGTAGCTTAATATCGCAAGGAAGCTCTACTCTTCAGGAATCGGGCTCTCTCTCTGTCTCACTCTTCTCTCTAGCAAATCTGAAGCCGAAGCATCTGGATCTCTATCCACGGTAAGTAGGGAAGATGAGCAGTTTAACCAAATTAAAAACCATTTTATACCCTACTGGTTCAGTTTTTTTGCACCTAAACTCCATTATTTTGAAAGTAACACGAAACTCTCTTATACTTTTGAACTTAATTGATACCGTTAGAAATTTTCTCTCAATTGACAAAATGTAGTATGCAAGCACATGAGAGTGAGTGTGCGAAAATATTCGGTTTAAGTTAACTTTAAATGAAATAGTTTGTATCTCTTTAAAAAATCACAATTCTTATGTGATGTTGGGTGTCATTAAATCATAAATTTTTAAATTCTTAAAAATTTTATGATCATCCATTTGTTTCCTTATATATGAACTCTTAATCAAATTAACATTTTAAGTATAACAACATATTTTAAATTGACCTAATTTGTGCTATTAATTAAGGCAATAATATTAAAATGCCCTAAAATTCATGAAAAATAAATTTCAGTTGGGTCATTGAAAAAATTTAATATGGTTCGTATTAATTTTGCTATTTATTAAAAAAATACAATTAAATTTTATTTTTAAACACACAACTTCGGATTTTCTAGAAAGAAACAAATAACAATTTAGGCATGAGTTGTATCAATTTGTGTATTAATTTTGTGTTGGAAATTTTTTTTTTTTTTGCATGATACATATGATTTTTTTGATTAAAAGTGTATTGTACAAATTAAATTAAATAAATGAACAAAATATTTATTACAATTTTTTGTAGAAATGCGTAATTTATTGATTCATATTTTTTTTGCCTAAATAAGATAATACTAATGAATTGGACTTTTTTGTATTCCATTCCAAACATGGTATAAGATTAAATAACGTTTTTGTACACAAAGGTTCAATGATCATTTTAGTATACTTTATCTTCAAATGTGAATGAGGTCCACAAACCAAATGAAACCTATCTAAAAATGGGATAAAATTTGAATTCGAACTTTATAATCCTCCAATCCGAACCATTTTGTATTGGGTTCAGATTCAAATTCAATTCAATCCAACAATTCTACGGTGATCCAACACCACCTATTAGGTTGATCTTAAGTTTCTACTAGGGATAAAACATTGGATCCACGACTTCGTGAATTTTCTGGTTTTATAAATGAAATCCAAATGGGGAAAGAATTGGTGTCCCTTTTTCCAGATCAGAAACTAACCAATGGACCTAGATTTGATAATATTTGTCGGGATCGAGAACCAATTGGACTTAGATTCGAGAATACCTTTCCAGATCACAATTTGGGTGGAACTTCATTTCTTCCATATGTTCCACCGTTGAACAATACCGTTCCGAGTTCTCGTGTAGACCGTAATTTCTCAGATGCGGTTTCCAAATATACAAGCCAGATGCTTANGTGGAACTTCATTTCTTCCATATGTTCCACCGTTGAACAATACCGTTCCGAGTGTTCGTGTAGACCGTAATTTCTCAGATGCGGTTTCCAAATATACAAGCCAGATGCTTATGGAAGATGAGAAATGTATGCTTCAAGATTAGGATCGATCACGAACATTTGGGGATCAATCCCAAATGTTTTGGATCAATCAAACAGGATATTTTGAACGCTTACACCTTTTAGGGTCATTTTAATGTATTTTGGGTTCCCTTACCACTTTTTTTTTTTGAGTAAAATTATAACATTTTGGGATGTTCTAGCCACTTTTTAGTGGTAAAGATCTCACGTTTTGGGTGAAATTATCAATATTTTTTTACTTTTCGGTACCAAAAAGTAGAATGTCGGCATCACAGTGCTGCCCAGTGGCGGATCCAGCCCTTGCTTAAATTTTAAAAAATTTTGGAGTGTAAATATAATTTTAAAAATTTTAAAATTTATTATAGATTTGCCCCGNCCGTGAGAGATAATCCATCTCATACAGGATTATCTTAACTCATGTAAATGGAGGGATTCAAAATCTAGTGAAGGGGATAAATGGTAAAATTACATAAACACCTGTTCGTCATCTCCTCTCAATCATTATAGCCATCTTCTTCTTCAGGATCCACTCCAGGGTTTCTGGTATTCATGGGGCAGTAGCTTAATATCGCAAGGAAGCTCTACTCTTCAGGAATCGGGCTCTCTCTCTGTCTCACTCTTCTCTCTAGCAAATCTGAAGCCGAAGCATCTGGATCTCTATCCACGGTAAGCAGGGAAGATGAGCAGTTTAACCAAATTAAAAACCATTTTATACCCTATTGGTTCGGTTTTTTTGCACCTAAACTCCATTATTTTGAAAGTAACACGAAACTCTCTTATACTTTTGAACTTAATTGATACCGTTAGAAATTTTCTCTCAATTGACAAAATGTAGTATGCAAGCACATGAGAGTGAGTGTGCGAAAATATTCGGTTTAAGTTAACTTTAAATGAAATAGTTTGTATCTCTTTAAAAAATCACAATTCTTATGTGATGTTGGGTGTCATTAAATCATAAATTTTTAAATTCTTAAAAATTTTATGATCATCCATTTGTTTCCTTATATATGAACTCTTAATCAAATTAACATTTTAAGTATAACAACATATTTTAAATTGACCTAATTTGTGCTATTAATTAAGGCAATAATATTAAAATGCCCTAAAATTCATGAAAAATAAATTTCATTTGGGTCATTGAAAAAATTTAATATGGTTCGTATTAATTTTGCTATTTATTAAAAAAATACAATTAAATTTTATTTTTAAACACACAACTTCGGATTTTCTAGAAAGAAACAAATAACAATTTAGGCATGAGTTGTATCAATTTGTGTATTAATTTTGTGTTGGAAATTTTTTTTTTTTTTGCATGATACATATGATTTTTTTGATTAAAAGTGTATTGTACAAATTAAATTAAATAAATGAACAAAATATTTATTACAATTTTTTGTAGAAATGCGTAATTTATTGATTCATATTTTTTTTGCCTAAATAAGATAATACTAATGAATTGGACTTTTTTGTATTCCATTCCAAACATGGTATAAGATTAAATAACGTTTTTGTACACAAAGGTTCAATGATCATTTTAGTATACTTTATCTTCAAATGTGAATGAGGTCCACAAACCAAATGAAACCTATCTAAAAATGGGATAAAATTTGAATTCGAACTTTATAATCCTCCAATCCGAACCATTTTGTATTGGGTTCAGATTCAAATTCAATTCAATCCAACAATTCTACGGTGATCCAACACCACCTATTAGGTTGATCTTAAGTTTCTACTAGGGATAAAACATTGGATCCACGACTTCGTGAATTTTCTGGTTTTATAAATGAAATCCAAATGGGGAAAGAATTGGTGTCCCTTTTTCCAGATCAGAAACTAACCAATGGACCTAGATTTGATAATATTTGTCGGGATCGAGAACCAATTGGACTTAGATTCGAGAATACCTTTCCAGATCACAATTTGGGTGGAACTTCATTTCTTCCATATGTTCCACCGTTGAACAATACCGTTCCGAGTTCTCGTGTAGACCGTAATTTCTCAGATGCGGTTTCCAAATATACAAGCCAGATGCTTATGGAAGATGAGAAATGTATGCTTCAAGATTAGGATCGATCACGAACATTTGGGGATCAATCCCAAATGTTTTGGATCAATCAAACAGGATATTTTGAACGCTTACACCTTTTAGGGTCATTTTAATGTATTTTGGGTTCCCTTACCACTTTTTTTTTTTGAGTAAAATTATAACATTTTGGGATGTTCTAGCCACTTTTTAGTGGTAAAGATCTCACGTTTTGGGTGAAATTATCAATATTTTTTTACTTTTCGGTACCAAAAAGTAGAATGTCGGCATCACAGTGCTGCCCAGTGGCGGATCCAGCCCTTGCTTAAATTTTAAAAAATTTTGGAGTGTAAATATAATTTTAAAAATTTTAAAATTTATTATAGATTTGCCCCGCACTAAATTTTTTTTAGGGTTATTTGCTCACTAAATATTTTTAGGGTTATTTGCTCTTGTGATCTCCAAACTATTCACATTGTCTTATTTTGATTCTCAATATTTTAATTAAATCAAATTAGTTCCCAAAATATTCGCTTTGATTTATTTTAATTCCAACCAGAGACACCGTTTGTTTTTTTGTCGTCTCCGTCTCCATCTCCATCTCCATCTGCCATTCACGTGAGGGCAAAAGTGGGATTGCCCGTACTTAGTCTGGGAGGGAAACATTCCCGCCAACTCCTCCATGACCACATATCCACGCCCAGCCTGTCCAACAGACAAAGGAAGCAAACAGAACACCTCAAACCAAAAAGAAGAAGAGAAGGGAGGAAAAAAGAGGAAGAGAAGGGAAAAAAAAGGAAAACGTGAGGGATGAAATTCATCTACTGGAGGAGTTGGCGAAAATGGAGACAACACCATGCTACTGCAGGGAAGTAACTCTTTTGATTATTCTGACTTTGGGTGGGGAGACTATTGCTCCAAGGCTCCAGAAATATCATCCGTTCTCACAGCCACAGTAGAAGTTGATGAAGCTCAACTGGTGGAGGATGCTAATCCTACAAAGAAATTGGAGTCCAACTCTGTGGACTTGGTGTCTGGTAAAGAAAGCACTGTGAATAGTCTGTCTGAAGAGCTCTCTGCATTTGAGTCCCAGATGAAGTTCTTCGAGATCCCTGATCTTGAAGGGAACTGGGATGCTTCACTGGACACTTTCCTCAATGACAGCACAACACAGGATGGTGGGAATCCGGTGGATCTTTGGATGTTTGGTGACTTTCCTCCCGTGTTGGGGGGATTTTTCTGAGCATCCTTTAGTCCACTTGCTTGCTGTAAATAAAGCTGCATGTCAGTAATTTTTTGCCCTGTAGTAGCTTCTTCCATGAAATATTTGTTTGTCTGCATTTGTTCCGATTTTGATTGGTGCTATATCTTCTATGAAAAAGGATGATGTTTATTTTTCTCTATGGTTCTTTCAGGGTGTTTGTTATTGGTGATTGAGATGGTAGACAAACAGTTAAAGCATGCTAAGCCTGGATGATGATCTCAATTGGACTACTTGTATGAGGAGTACATAGGTAATTAGGTTTATTTGACCTCGAGACCTTGAATTTAAATTTTCTGTTTGCTTCCTTTGGTTGCTGGACAGGCTATAACGTGGGCATGGAGGAATTGGCGGGAATGTTTTCCTCCCAGATTAGGTATGTGCAATGTCCACTTTGCCCCTCACGTGAATGGCACATGGAGACGGCAAAAAACAGACGGTGTCTGCGGTTGGGACTAAAATAAATTAAAGTGAATACTTTGAGGACTAATTTAATTCAATTGAAATATTGAGAATTAAAATGAGATAACGTGAATAGTTTGAGAACCACCAAAGCAAAATGAGACAAGGTTTAAGGGTAGTTATGTTATTTTGACAAATATATGGGTCTTATTTATGTTATTTTGACAAATTTTTTACTATGTCTTATAGATAAATTTATATTGAGTTTTTTTTTTTTTTGGCTCTTTTTATGTACGTGTATATAAGTTACGCCTTTAATTGGTGTTCACCGTCAGTTCATAATGTTGCAAAGCTATGCAAGATTGTCGACTGCTTCCATGTTTTAGGATCTGGAGTTAACAATTCTGCTGCAGTATGTTGCATTGACAAGGTTAGTTTCTCATCCTATGTTTCTTTTGGAAGTTTCATTTATCTTTTATCATACGTTGCTGATTAATTATTTTCCAAATATTTAAAGCCATTCTCAAAAAATCTTCTATATCCGATAACTCTTGAGATTTTCGGTTGACCAATGTGTGTGATTTATGGTCTTCTCTGCAATTTTCATCTCCAGTATGATATTCAGTTCAGTGTTCACTTGTTAGTATGCATACAAACCTTTAAAGTGAAAACTTAATGCACGATGTTCCCGTCACTTTGACTAAAGGATAGTGCATCATCGAGCTTGTTGAATGGGGAAAAAAATGCTAGAGATGAGGGCACACTGATTAGCAGGTATGTTCTCATTTTTCGAACCCAGAAGTGGATTGAGATTCTTACTCATCCAACTATAGAAGTGTTCAGTAAATTTAGTTCAAGTAGCACTACTGTTTTGGACCACGGTAGTTAAGCGCTTTCCGGGTTTGTGCTCTCAAACATTGATAAAACCTGCAGGAACTGAAAAACAGACAAGACAAAAAAAGGGTACAGCAACTAAATAACCAAGTGTAACATAAGAAATGAATACNAACCATTTTTGTGCATCATCAAATACAACATCTAATCATAGAGTACAAGTGAGGATGAGAAATCCTCTAAATGCTACAAGATAAAAACTAAAGTTCAGTAAAACAAAAGAGCCAAGAAATATAAAACGAACAATAAGTACAAAGAAACGTAAGGTTCTAATAATCAAATTTTACATCATCCANTGATGATGCACAAAAATGATTTTGCACACCACCTGTCAAGTATAGATTATAAATGCAATGAAATCAATGAGAAAANCAACATCTAATCATAGAGAGGATGAGAAATCCTCTAAATGCTACAAGATAAAAACTAAAGTTCAGTAAAACAAAAGAGCCAAGAAATATAAAACGAACAATAAGTACAAAGAAACGTAAGGTTCTAATAATCAAATTTTACATCATCCAATCATTCGACTTTATACTTCGATTTTGGCCAATTGGGTCTGCTGAAAAATGGCTTCTCTAGAGAAGATATGCACTTCACAATCCAACTTATTGGCAAAGAAATAGCAGCAATTGCAATACTTGTGCCCCATTGCCCCCAATCCAGCCTTGCAGTGTCTGCAAACCTCTTTAGAACTTCCACCATCAGCACTTGAAGAGTAAGGATTATTCCAATGATCCCCCAAAACAGTTTTCTCTTTCTTATATCCTGAAATATATTCTTCTCAAAATTGAATATGGTGAAGACCTGGCAGAGAACATAAGTATTAAGGATCAATGTGCCTTTTGCATTTGGATCGACATTGAAGATTGATTTTCCCTTGAAATGTATGGTTAGCAGAATGGTTGTCTGATATAAAGCTTGAACCTTAATGTTCCTCAGCATGATGTTGGTCATTAGAGGTTCATTCCTTCCCTGAGGTGGCCTCTGCATAAGCTCTTCGGTAGGCTGCTTCATAATCAGAGCCAGAGCAGCCAATGTGCCCATTACCAGCTTCGCCCACAGAAGTTGAAGAACTGGATATGGGACTTTACCAGCTGATACTAGTGCCACGGCATCGATATTCGGGGGTTCACCGATTGAAATTGCCATCACAAAGTCGGTCACCAGAGCAACAAAACTAGCAGTGAGCAGGAACTGAGTGTATATCTGAACACTCTCAAAAATGCCTCTCCCCCACCTTAAAATACTGATTACAGAAGCCAGATTTTTGTCCTGGATGACAATATCCGAGCAGGCCTTGGCTACATCAGCACCTTGAGTACCAAGGCACAGTCCTACGTTGGCTTCCCTCAACGCTTGCACATCTCCGATGCCACACCCAATTACTGCAACAACGTGGCCTTTCTGTTTCAAGCATTGCACCATAAGAAATTTATCAAGGGGGGTGGCTCTCGCCATCACACGAATATTCTGAACTCTCTCCATTCTCTCCTCCTGAGTATAGTTCCGAAATTCCACACCTTCTACAACTTCTCCAAACTGATCATTGGCATCTATTATACCACATTTAGTGGCTATAGCTCTGGCTGTTAAAATGTTGTTTCCTGTGATCATCCTAAAGTTCACTCCAGCACGTTGGCAATCTTCCACAACCTCTGTAACTCCATATCTACGCGAATTTTTTAGACCAACAAGGCCTAATAGGATCAGCTGTTGACGGGAAAAGGTAAAATAATCTCGTATTGATGTTTTTCTATGCGCAAAAGCAATGCACCGGAGGCCATTCTCTGCCATGCCTTCAAGTATCTGATCCAGCAACACCCTTGCACTTTTGTTAATGACTTTGACAGTTCCAGTGGTTTCATAATAGTGAGAGCACAAGGGTATTATCACCTCAGGAGCTCCTTTCCGGTGCACATGAATCGTGTTGTCGCCATTCTTGCTGATCAAAACCCCGCTCTGTCTGTTCTCTGAGCTAAAGGGTTCAATTTCAAGAATGGTACAGCTTCTTTTCAGTGATTCTATGTCCATTCCCATTTGCCGAATGGCCCAATCAAAGATTGCTTTTTCAGTGGGATTCTGGGGAGATTTGAACAGAGACCTTGAAGGGGGCTGAGTTGTATTTAAACCAATTCCTTGATGAAGCAATTCAAGAACAGTTGGTGCAATCAAATTGGAAGGAACTTCTTCTATGGAGCTTAAACCTAGCCAAAACTTATTTACCTGTTTCAAAATAATACAGGTACAGTGTATTAATACAAATAGTACTCCACCCACACTCAGATGCATAAAATCCATTCAAACACAATAATATTCAAAAACATAAAAAACACATAAATATAACACATTTCATACAAAATCGTAGATCACTGACAATGGTTAGATAATTTTTAACATAAGGCACACTCTTTACAAAAGATTTCCAGTACCAAAACTGCCCAAAAACATCCCATGATATGATGAATTACTAGGTTTCTTGACGTGTATTAAACTTGACACCGATGGTTTTAAAGACTTCTGTTGTCTCATCAAAACTCACTAAAATTTTTGAAACTTACGATTGCATACTTAAAATTTGTAAAAATCTTCCTATATAAATGTCAGATTTTATTCGTGAGTGTAATGATATAAGCCTGCCGGACTGTGCAATAGTGTTGTGCTGAAATACTGGTGAGACGAACATAGAGTAGAACAAATGGATGCAATGTGCAAACTTAAACGCGTCTTACCCAGGGGATGCAAAGCCAATAAATGGACAATTACCCACCCAATATTTGAACTGATACAAGAGTTAGGTCTATTCAATGTTAAGAAATAATGTCTTTAATTTGGAGTTAGTACATACAATTTGGAGAATCCTTTAACACATTTTGAATTACAGAGCACGAAAACTAATCATATACCTCCTTGTAATCGGTTGTTAGGCTGCCAGTCATGTTGGTGCATATGGTGGTCACAGATCCAATTGCATCACACAGTGAAGGTTTCCTCAATACAACATTGTCATTCAACATTTTCTTCATTGAATAAGCAAGAGCCATTTTTACAGCCAACAACAGACCTTCTGGAGCTGAGGTTGCTGCAATCATGGCTGGAGTAGCTACAATTCCCACTAAAGCTACCAATACATCAACAATCATTCCCTCCCCACCAATAATTACTTTCTTTCCTTTGTCATTGAAAATTTTCCCGGAAAACAGGCGAGAAAACATAACCAAGAGAATCAGCAAAGCCACTGCGTGACCAAACTTACCCATTACTGAGGTTAGTTTTTCGAACTGATTTAAGAGTTCCCCATGAAGATGAATTTTTTGGCTCATTTTGTTTTTTCCAACTGCTGTAACAAGCATTCGAGAGTACCCATCAACCACTTTAGTGCCCGACCGCAAGAATGGATTGTCATGGCCATCCACTTCCACACGTTCAGTTTGCCCGTCCTTTCTTAGTTTGTCCACCTGTAATTACACCAGCCAATTTTAGATTAGGAAAATGTTATTTCTACTTAATAAAATCATCTTTGTTGATATGATCGATCATATCTGTTGAATTGATAGTAAAATCCACTGTCAATTTAGTGGTGAAGAATGATATGATCAATAAATAAGGTTAATGTAGCATTACTTTTTAGACCAAGAGCTAGCAAGGGCTCGTGGCCCAGACAAGGAGCCTGATGGCCAGGAAGCCTGGATGGCTAGGTGTGTGGGCTGGGGAGGGTAACACCTTTTCTCGGCAGGGTNTTTCCTCTTGGTTACGTGCTAAGCAAGAAGTCTAGCCGGCCTTGGTCTGTCTTGGACTTGGTGGGTTCANGCCATTGGCCCAGACAGGGAGCCTGATGGCCAGGAAGCCTGGATGGCTAGGTGTGTGGGCTGGGGAGGGTAACNGGCTCGTGGCCCAGACAAGGAGCCTGATGGCCAGGAAGCCTGGATGGCTAGGTGTGTGGGCTGGGGAGGGTAACACCTTTTCTCGGCAGGGTAAGGCCTGGGCTAAACTTTTTAAGGTCGGGTAGAGTCAGCAAGGGCTCGTGGCCCGAACAGGGAGTCTGATGGCGGGGAAGCCCGGAACACTATGTGCGGGGGCTAGGAGTAGCACCTTATCTCGGCAGGATAAGGCCTGAACAAGAGTTTTTTAAGGTCGGGTAGCTGATGGATTGGTCCAATAGTCCTGATTCAATTTTGTTTTCTTTTTTTCTTTTAAAATCCCACATTNCCACCCACACTCAGATGCATAAAATCCATTCAAACACAATAATATTCAAAAACATAAAAAACACATAAATATAACACATTTCATACAAAATCGTAGATCACTGACAATGGTTAGATAATTTTTAACATAAGGCACACTCTTTACAAAAGATTTCCAGTACCAAAACTGCCCAAAAACATCCCATGATATGATGAATTACTAGGTTTCTTGACGTGTATTAAACTNTAACACCTTTTCTCGGCAGGGTAAGGCCTGGGCTAAACTTTTTAAGGTCGGGTAGAGTCAGCAAGGGCTCGTGGCCCGAACAGGGAGTCTGATGGCGGGGAAGCCCGGAACACTATGTGCGGGGGCTAGGAGTAGCACCTTATCTCGGCAGGATAAGGCCTGAACAAGAGTTTTTTAAGGTCGGGTAGCTGATGGATTGGTCCAATAGTCCTGATTCAATTTTGTTTTCTTTTTTTCTTTTAAAATCCCACATTTATTTAACTTTATTTTCTTTTTCTTTTTCTTTTATGCATAAAAAGGCACACTAGTTCGGGCTTGCTGGTTGGCCCGTTGGTATTTTTAGTGGATTGGATTGAGCCCGGCTCGTTGACTAGTTAAAGCCCGAATAGTTTGGCCGACAACAGGCTTGGCTCTGAGAAATTTGGGCTCACTTGACCCATTCTCAACTCTTACTTTAGATATGACCCACGAATTTANTTGACACCGATGGTTTTAAAGACTTCTGTTGTCTCATCAAAACTCACTAAAATTTTTGAAACTTACGATTGCATACTTAAAATTTGTAAAAATCTTCCTATATAAATGTCAGATTTTATTCGTGAGTGTAATGATATAAGCCTGCCGGACTGTGCAATAGTGTTGTGCTGAAATACTGGTGAGACGAACATAGAGTAGAACAAATGGATGCAATGTGCAAACTTAAACGCGTCTTACCCAGGGGATGCAAAGCCAATAAATGGACAATTACCCACCCAATATTTGAACTGATACAAGAGTTAGGTCTATTCAATGTTAAGAAATAATGTCTTTAATTTGGAGTTAGTACATACAATTTGGAGAATCCTTTAACACATTTTGAATTACAGAGCACGAAAACTAANCTACCCACACTCAGATGCATAAAATCCATTAAAACACAATAATATTAAAAAACATAAAAAACACACATAAATATAACACATTTCATACAAAATCGTAGATCACTAACAATGGTTAGATAATTTTGAACATGAGGCACACTCTTTACAAAAGATTTCCAGTACCAAAACTGCCCAAAAACATCCCATGATATGATGAATTACTAGGTTTCTTGACGTGTATTAAACTTGACACCGATGGTTTTAAAGACTTCTGTTGTCTCATCAAAACTCACTAAAATTTTTGAAACTTACGATTGCATACTTAAAATTTGTAAAAATCTTCCTATATAAATGTCAGA
>CAUOFW020004303.1:253950-325474 GCA_963454935.2 Ilex paraguariensis | reverse complement strand
CTGGAGATAGGCTGCCTGTTTGAGAACAGTGCAGGTTTTTTTCTTTTTGCCGATCCATGAGAGAACCGCTAAACTGGAGATAGGCTGCCTGTTTGAGAACAGTGCAGAGGCCAAGTTTTTTGGCGATCCGTGAGAGAACCGCTAAACTGGAGATAGGCTGCCTGTTTGAGAACAGTGCAGAGGCCAAGTTTTTTGGCGATCCGTGAGAGAACCGCTAAACTGGAGATAGGCTGCCTGTTTGAGAACAGTGCAGAGGCCAAGTTTTTTGNGCAGTGCCATCTTTTCTGTCGATTTAGAAATCATGTCAGAAGCTGCATGTAAGTTTCCGAGTGATTGCCAACATTGCTCCATTCAGTGCCGGTCTTAGACATAGGGAAGTATCAAATAACATTATTTCGAAATACGTTTGAAATATTTTTGTTTTTAAGGAGACTAAAATTAATCAGTAATAAAATTGAAATTATAATATTTGATGTATTTCATAAACTTTCAATATATTTTATAATATTTTAATATATTTGTATAATTATTTTAAAATATTTTAAGGTATTTTAAGATATTTTGATATATTTCAATCAATATTTTAGAAAAATAATTTTTAATTTTTTCATTATGTTTCCAAAACAGATCGAAACGTTTCCGAAACCTAGGTGACCAAAACGAAATTTTAATCAGGGGCACACGACGCTAAGGCGGTTGCTTAGAATCCCAAGTTCTTTAGGGTCCCAAATATTTTTTCTCTTTAATATATTAGGTTTAAATTTTTTTCTTGTTTGGAGTTTTAGATAGGATCTAAATTTTTAGGGGCACAAATTTTAAAGATAATTTACAAAAATATTATCTTAAAGTTGAAAATTTTTTAATACATGATTTATCTACTAATATTGATGACTTAGATCTACTTTGAGAATTAAAAATTTTAAAAATTGAAATCAACACTCCAATTGAAACACTAAACTGCATAAAAAGACTAAATTTTTTTTTCTTAATACAAGCATTGCTAATAGAATTTTGTTAATCATATCGGTAACAATTGCTTCAGTACGAGACTTAAATTTTACGGTCAAATATGTTACAAAAAAAGATTGAGTGGATTAATTATATTATCCATTAAGAAAGTTTTATTAACAAAATTTAAATATACGAACTTGAACAATATTTTTTGCATCTGAAAAAGTAAAAAAATAATAATTATAATAAATTCTATTTTTTGATATCTATAAACTCTTTTAAAATATTAATTTCATGCTGCATTTTTATGATTTTAAATTAACTGATTTCATGTTGTAAATACAATGAAATTAAATTGTATATAATTCTTATATAGGCACATCCAATTAATTTGGGACTAAGCTGGTTAACCATTTTTTAAAAGAATTTTATGACTAGACTACCCCTAGGCAGCAGGGGCGGAGTCATGAATTTTGTTCAGGGTGGACACTTTAATTATGTACTCTAATTTTTTTTCCTTCTAACAAATGACACTATATAATATATTTATATTTATTATATTATATTTGATATATGAAGTCCATTTAACATAAAAAAGTTCCAAAAAAAATGTATATTTCCAAGGGCGGAGCCATGAATATCTATGATAGACGCAAAATATAACTAGTATAAAAAAATATTTAGCCGAAATTAATACAAAAAAATTCAGTTCAAGAATAAAAAAAAAAGTAAGAATCAANTGATTAAAACTTGATATAAAATTAAAAAAATTTAAATTTAGTTTTAATTGATCCGTTAGACCCGTTACACAATTGGATCGACATGGACTCAGTTAAACACGACACAAACTCGTAAAACATGACTTATACATTATACGAGCCCAGTTATCCGATTGTAAATACGTTGAATATAAATTAAGTAAATTTCGATGCCAGCAGGTTGATNGATATGATGAATTACTAGGTTTCTTGACGTGTATTAAACTCGACACCGAAGGTTTTAAAGACTTCTGTTGTCTCATCAAAACTCACTAAAATTTTTGAAACTTACGATCGCATACTTAAAACTTGTAAAAATCTTCCTATATAAATGTCAGAGATTTTATTCGTGAGTGTAATGATATAAGCCTGCCGGACTGTGCAATAGTGTTGTGCTGAAATACTGGTGAGACGAACATAGAGTAGAACAAATGGATGCAATGTGCAAACTTAAACGCGTCTTACCCAGGGGATGCAAAGCCAATAAATGGACAATTACCCACCCAATATTTGAACTGATACAAGAGTTAGGTCTATTCAATGTTAAGAAATAATGTCTTTAATTTGGAGTTAGTACATACAATTTGGAGAATCCTTTAACACATTTTGAATTACAGAGCACGAAAACTAATCATATACCTCCTTGTAATCGGTTGTTAGGCTGCCAGTCATGTTGGTGCATATGGTGGTCACAGATCCAATTGCATCACACAGTGAAGGTTTCCTCAATACAACATTGTCATTCAACATTTTCTTCATTGAATAAGCAAGAGCCATTTTTACAGCCAACAACAGACCTTCTGGAGCTGAGGTTGCTGCAATCATGGCTGGAGTAGCTACAATTCCCACTAAAGCTACCAATACATCAACAATCATTCCCTCCCCACCAATAATTACTTTCTTTCCTTTGTCATTGAAAATTTTCCCGGAAAACAGGCGAGAAAACATAACCAAGAGAATCAGCAAAGCCACTGCGTGACCAAACTTACCCATTACTGAGGTTAGTTTTTCGAACTGATTTAAGAGTTCCCCATGAAGATGAATTTTTTGGCTCATTTTGTTTTTTCCAACTGCTGTAACAAGCATTCGAGAGTACCCATCAACCACTTTAGTGCCCGACCGCAAGAATGGATTGTCATGGCCATCCACTTCCACACGTTCAGTTTGCCCGTCCTTTCTTAGTTTGTCCACCTGTAATTACACCAGCCAATTTTAGATTAGGAAAATGTTATTTCTACTTAATAAAATCATCTTTGTTGATATGATCGATCATATCTGTTGAATTGATAGTAAAATCCACTGTCAATTTAGTGGTGAAGAATGATATGATCAATAAATAAGGTTAATGTAGCATTACTTTTTAGACCAAGAGCTAGCAAGGGCTCGTGGCCCAGACAAGGAGCCTGATGGCCAGGAAGCCTGGATGGCTAGGTGTGTGGGCTGGGGANCTAACCAACTTTTCAATCAGGAGCGTTAGCCGAACTGAGTTTTATCAGCTTAGAGTCTATGTTTGGCGAGTTTGTTTTTGTAAACAAATTATACGTTCGATTATTTTATATATAAATGAGTCGAACTTAATTCGAACTTGTTAGGCTCGTTTCCCTAAATAAATTTAAAAATTTATTCAAGTTCAGTTTGTTTAAAATAACAGTCGAGTTCACGCTGAATTTTATCTAAATCAAGTTCGAGCCGATCTCAAATAGTTCGTCTCGATTAATACTTCTATTTCCAACTGATAAGGTTATACCGGCGGTGTGTTTCGAAATTTGATCTAAACCGTTAATTTTAATTTAAATAATTTATAATCATTGATTTGAAAAATAATAAACAAAAAATTATTACTCATCTCATATTTTTATTAGATAAAAAATAAATATATAATACTCAAAAGTAATATTTCGGTGCTAGACCCTTATGTGCAGTGCCATCTTTTCTGTCGATTTAGAAATCATGTCAGAAGCTGCATGTAAGTTTCCGAGTGATTGCCAACATTGCTCCATTCAGTGCCGGTCTTAGACATAGGGAAGTATCAAATAACATTATTTCGAAATACGTTTGAAATATTTTTGTTTTTAAGGAGACTAAAATTAATCAGTAATAAAATTGAAATTATAATATTTGATGTATTTCATAAACTTTCAATATATTTTATAATATTTTAATATATTTGTATAATTATTTTAAAATATTTTAAGGTATTTTAAGATATTTTGATATATTTCAATCAATATTTTAGAAAAATAATTTTTAATTTTTTCATTATGTTTCCAAAACAGATCGAAACGTTTCCGAAACCTAGGTGACCAAAACGAAATTTTAATCAGGGGCACACGACGCTAAGGCGGTTGCTTAGAATCCCAAGTTCTTTAGGGTCCCAAATATTTTTTCTCTTTAATATATTAGGTTTAAATTTTTTTCTTGTTTGGAGTTTTAGATAGGATCTAAATTTTTAGGGGCACAAATTTTAAAGATAATTTACAAAAATATTATCTTAAAGTTGAAAATTTTTTAATACATGATTTATCTACTAATATTGATGACTTAGATCTACTTTGAGAATTAAAAATTTTAAAAATTGAAATCAACACTCCAATTGAAACACTAAACTGCATAAAAAGACTAAATTTTTTTTTCTTAATACAAGCATTGTTAATAGAATTTTGTTAATCATATCGGTAACAATTGCTTCAGTACGAGACTTAAATTTTACGGTCAAATATGTTACAAAAAAAGATTGAGTGGATTAATTATATTATCCATTAAGAAAGTTTTATTAACAAAATTTAAATATACGAACTTGAACAATATTTTTTGCATCTGAAAAAGTAAAAAAATAATAATTATAATAAATTCTATTTTTTGATATCTATAAACTCTTTTAAAATATTAATTTCATGCTGCATTTTTATGATTTTAAATTAACTGATTTCATGTTGTAAATACAATGAAATTAAATTGTATATAATTCTTATATAGGCACATCCAATTAATTTGGGACTAAGCTGGTTAACCATTTTTTAAAAGAATTTTATGACTAGACTACCCCTAGGCAGCAGGGGCGGAGTCATGAATTTTGTTCAGGGTGGACACTTTAATTATGTACTCTAATTTTTTTTCCTTCTAACAAATGACACTATATAATATATTTATATTTATTATATTATATTTGATATATGAAGTCCATTTAACATAAAAAAGTTCCAAAAAAAATGTATATTTCCAAGGGCGGAGCCATGAATATCTATGATAGACGCAAAATATAACTAGTATAAAAAAATATTTAGCCGAAATTAATACAAAAAAATTCAGTTCAAGAATAAAAAAAAAAGTAAGAATCAACACTAAATTATTGTGAAATAGTAAATTCAATTTTTATTTAGCCGAAACAAAAATAAAAATTTTGTTTTTAATTTTGGACCAAAAAAAAAAAAAGGAAAGATAAGATAGGTTTTAGTCAAGTAGGCCAAAAATTTTGTTTTTTAATGATGGTGGGCCAAAAGTTTTGTTTTTAATGTTAGACCAAAAATTTTGTTTTTAATGTTGGGCTAAAAATTTTGTTTTTTAAATAGGTTTGAGTGGATTGTGATAGGTCAAATATTTGATTTTTAAATAAGTTTGGGTAGATAATAGTGAGTTCAATTTTTTCTTTATTTTAAATGAGCTTAATTTTTTAATTATTTTGGATAAATAATGTGAGCCTAATATAAATGAGGAGGGCATACATAATATATATGTATAAATATATAATACATATATCTAACTAATAAAAAAAATAAAAATTTGAGGAAGGGCACGTGCCCACCCTAGCCCCTGCCTCCCTACGCTTGTGCTAGGCAGGGAAAAATAAAAAGGGAGAATTTTATTTTGTGCTTCAAAAATTTAAGCTTTTTATTTTGTACCTTCAAAGATGAGATTTCTCATCAGTATACTATCAATGTATTATAAATGCTTCGGTGTGAGTCTTTTGTCAAAACTCACTCCATTGATATTGATAGAAAGGCAAACTTCATTTTACCCTCTTGTGGTATACTCTAAATGCATTTTATCTCTCTAACATTTAAAAACCTTCGCATAACCCTCACGTTTTTTTGTAGACTAAAATGCAATCCTAATACCGTTAACATAAATATTAAAATGACTTTAATATCCTTACTTGTATGTTTCTTTCTTCTCCAGCAAACACAACATTTCTACTACCTCTCTCTCTCCTTGTACAACGGAACCACCATGCCCAACCCAATTTCAGCCACTACCACCACCATTCCCCTGCCATTTTGTCCATAAATCACCGCCATAAAACCCAAAATCAAAATCCAGAAATCAATCCACAAAACCCAAAATCAAAATAGGAAGCAAGAATCGAAATTGGAATTCAACCAACCAAACCAAATTTGCATGTACGCTAACGATATACACCATAATGGACAACTATCACAATAAGCTCAATTCAGTATGTGCACATTTTGTAGACGTATTATGAGAGAATTAAATATTTGATTGTACTATTTTTTATTTAATCGGGCGCAATACCTTGTTTGGTAAGCAAATTTGATATTGTATTAATTTTAAAAACGTATACTTATCGTATATTTTTTATACGATAGATCTATATTATGGAGGAATTTTAATACCACCAAGAGATGTGGTATTATAATCTAACTCAAGCGTATTATTCTACACATTAACTATTATAACCCTTAACTAATAAAATCAAGCTATCTTTAATGTAACAAACACTGATAGAGGGTATTTTTGTTAATTCAACATTAATACGATAAAATAATTCCCTAACTAAACAATCGATTGAATTAAATAACTATTATCCAATGGTTATATTATGTATTGTCAAACACAACATAAAATTAAGTATTTATTCTAATACTTGTTGACTTTGTGGCCTTTTTGGCACAAAGCCTTTAATGTGGCCTTTTTGGCACAAAGCCTTTAATGTGGCCAGAAACTTTTGGCAAGGCTGCTGCATGGACATAGGGAGTCCTATCATTTTGACAAAATNATCACCGCCATAAAACCCAAAATCAAAATCCAGAAATCAATCCACAAAACCCAAAATCAAAATAGGAAGCAAGAATCGAAATTGGAATTCAACCAACCAAACCAAATTTGCATGTACGCTAACGATATACACCATAATGGACAACTATCACAATAAGCTCAATTCAGTATGTGCACATTTTGTAGACGTATTATGAGAGAATTAAATATTTGATTGTACTATTTTTTATTTAATCGGGCGCAATACCTTGTTTGGTAAGCAAATTTGATATTGTATTAATTTTAAAAACGTATACTTATCGTATATTTTTTATACGATAGATCTATATTATGGAGGAATTTTAATACCACCAAGAGATGTGGTATTATAATCTAACTCAAGCGTATTATTCTATACATTAACTATTATAACCCTTAACTAATAAAATCAAGCTATCTTTAATGTAACAAACACTGATAGAGGGTATTTTTGTTAATTCAATATTAATACGATAAAATAATTCCCTAACTAAACAATCGATTGAATTAAATAACTATTATCCAATGGTTATATTATGTATTGTCAAACACAACGTAAAATTACGTATTATTCTAATACTTGTTGACTTTGTGGCCTTTTTGGCACAAAGCCTTTAATGTGGCCAGAAACTTTTGGCAAGGCTGCTGCATGGACATAGGGAGTCCTATCATTTTGACAAAATAAGTAGCAAAGGTGATGGGAATAAGGCGACTACATGTGAGCTACGCAAGAAAAATTGGCTCAAGCGTGGATACACAATTCAAGCATAGATTTGCACTGATATGCAGCTTTGTCCATTTCCTCTCCCAATTCCCTATATAAAGGGAGGTCTAGGCAGAAGTTAAGCATCAGAAAATTGAGAGCTCAAACATTTGAGAGTTATGAGTTTTGTAAGTGATACTAGTGAGATGTCAGAGTGATATCAGATTTGTAAGTGATACCAGTGAGATATCAGAGTGATCCTATTTTGTTGGAGTGAGTACTAGTGAGATTTGGAGCAATTGTTCTTGTACTCTCTGATACTCCAAATAGTGAAAATATCCTATTGCTGTTGTCATGGACGTAGACAATTGTCAAATCACGTAAATTGCTTTGTCTTGTGTGATTGTTCTTTTATTTTTTCACTTGAGTGTGAGTGTCAATATCGGTTCAAATTCAATTTCTGGGGTAATTTTTGCAACAAATTAGTATCAGAGCCAGTATCAATTCTGGTTCTTATTTATACACGAGTACTGTTCATACGGTACTGTATATGCGAAGGTACTGTTCATACAGTACTATTCATTAGTACAGTATATAATTACTATTCATTAGTACTATTTACTAGTACTATTCACGAGTATTATTTATAGTACTATTCAAGGAATAATAATTGCCTGCACCAGTGTTTTTTTTGGATCTCACCAAATCAAGTTTTAAAGTCATGGTGACAAAACTTCCAAAGATCTCGAATTCTAAGTTTGAGGTGGAGAAATTTGATGGAATGAATAATTTTGGGATTTGACAAGTCCAAGTCAAAGATGCCCTAATCTAACAGGGACTACACAAAGCATTGGAAGGTAAACCTAAAGATGTGGATGACAACGAATGGAAGGAATACGATCTCCAGGCATGCAATGCCATTCGGTTGTGTCTGGCAAAAGAGATTATGTACAATGTCATGCAAGAGAAATCAGCTGCAAAGATTTGGCTGAAATTGGAAAGCCTCTACATGACGAAGGCTCTTACCAGCCAATTATACCTAACACAACAACTCTATACATTTCGTATGTAGTAAGGTACATCCATGTATGAGCATCTTAACGAGTTTAGTAGAATTGTCTCTGAACTACTAAACATGGACGTTAAGTTGGAAGATGAAGACAACGCCATGATAATGTTGTTCTCGCTACCCAATTCATACAAGCATCTAGTCACCACATTGCTCTTTAGGAAGGATACCATTGATTTCGATGATATCACTTCTTTCTAATGAGTTCAGAAAGAAGACTCCTAGTACCGACTCTCAGGTAAAGGGTCTATTTGTCAGAGGGAGGACAGAGAATAGAAATCTAGGAAGTAGCAAATGTCGATCTAAATCCAAAGTTAAAGATCAAAAGAATTCTCAATGTCACTATTGTCATAAGAAGGGGCATTGGAAAATTGATTGTCCGAAGTGTAAAGCTAAGGATCAGAACAATAAAGATAAGGTGTCTGATACTGTTAGTGTTGCTGAAGACAATTTGAATAATGTTGAAAATGTTCTGTTAGTTTCGCCTCATAATATAAGTGCGTCAGACGAATGGATTCTTGATTCTGTTTGTTCATACCTTTTGTGTCCCAACAAGAATTGGTTTTCTTCCTACAAGGAAGTGAACGATGGCACTTTTTTGATGGGTAATAGCATGGCCTGTAAAATAGTTGGGGTAGAAACTATCAAAATAAAGATGCACGATGAAATTGTGAGAACTTTGAAAAAAGTAAGACATGTTCCAGAGTTGAAGAACAACCTTATTTCATTGGGTGCACTGAATTCCAATGGGTGCAAGATTATAGCCCAATGTGGAGTTATGAAAGTTGTTCAAGGTGTTCTGGTCGTGATGAAAGGGAGCAAGATAGGAAATCTATATTTTGTATTAAACAGTACAATGACAGATGATGCAGTGGTGTCTACATCAAGAGATAGTGATTCGATCTCTACTCATCTATGACATATGCGTTTAGGCCATATGAGTGAAAGAGGATTGAAAGTATCAAGTAAATGAAACATGCTTGGTGGCGTCAAGATGACAAAGTTGAATTTCTGTGAATATTGTGTCTTTGGCAAGCAATGCAAGGTGAAGTTTAGTACAACTATTCTGTGCACTAAAGGCACTCTTAACTACATCCATTTGGATGTTTGGGTCTCTCAAAGGTAGTCTCAAAAAGGGGATCCAGATATTTTGTTACCTTTATTGACGACTTCTCTCACAAAGTATGGGTATACTTTTTGAAGACTAAGGATGAAGTCTTTGAAACATTCAAGAAGTTGAAAGTCATGGTTGAGAAGCAAACCAGCATGAAAATAATGCGGTTGAGAATCGACAATGGTGGTGAGTACACATCCCAGCCATTCTTGAAGTTCTGTGAAGATGATGGTATTGCAAGACATTTCTCTGTCATAGGAACGCCACAACAAAACGGAGTTGCGGTGTAAAAACTCGAGTAAATTTAATTTTTATGAAAAATGATAAAACGGTAATTTGTCACTTCGGTACGGATTGAAAATTAAAATTTTTCTAGAACTTGGATGATGAAACGGACCTCACCGTGGAAATCGTGTCTCGAAATCTAGTTATTCAGTCAATTTTTATCGATTTCTTAGACAATTAGATTTTTTTGTGTTTTACGAAACGATCGGGTGTCGCATAACCTAAAAATGAGACATGAATTAATATTCAAAATTTAAAAAATAATTTAAAGAAAATTCATATAAAAATATTTTAAACTTGAATTGAAACAAAATTTAATCGTTTTGGGACGAAATCGGACCCGAGAATGGAGGACTTGTGGCACAATGAGGGCCAAACATTCTAAGAGGTATAAATAGGAGAGAAAATCTAATTTTCTCCCCAATTTTCTGTTGGGTTTCTTTGGAGAGAGGAAGATAGGGAAAAAGAGAGAGTTTCAACTTCTCTCTACANGAGGTATAAATAGGAGAGAAAATCTAATTTTCTCCCCAATTTTCTGTTGGGTTTCTTTGGAGAGAGGAAGATAGGGAAAAAGAGAGAGTTTCAACTTCTCTCTACAATCTATGGAGTTCCTTTGGTTGAATCGACTTGAGTCAAGAATTAAAGTTGATCTATGCGACAAGGGCTACACCTACGTACCAAAAAGGACGGATTTCACCGAAGATTAAAAAATTAGATTTTGGAGAAATCAGAGGTTAAGACTTCATTGGTGTTCTCAAAGGCTTTCTACCTTTGTTTTACGCTTCAAGTGGTATGATTTTTATCCTAATTAGGTTTATTTTCAACTTAGGGTTGTTATATGGAATTGGTAGGATGTTAGAGGTGTAATCTCTTATATGACATTTGCCTATTGTTGTTGAAATGTGGAAAAATTGGTATAGATATGGGTAAAATTAATTCTAACTTGAATTGGATATGTAGAAATTAGTTGATGTGATTTCTTGAGAAAAGTGAAAATTTGGGCATATTATGTGTTACATGATTAAATGACTTGAATGATGTATATGAGTGTTTGATAAAATGCCTTGAATGATTTAAGTATGTTGTTTTGATGAAATTGGAATAACATGTTTGAGATTGATGTTGATATATGCATTGTGATATATTGACATTGAGGACTTGAAAATGTTGAAGGAATATTGTTCATATTGTGCTTGTAACATGTTGAACATGGTATTGAAATTGTAATTGAAATCTTGATTACATAAATACATAAAATTCAATGGTTTATTACATTTGCATGTTGCACATGAAGCATCACATTCGTGGGTGTTTGACATGAGTGTGGGTGTGTGTGCATGGTTTGATCAAACACCATTTTTGGTTGATGATTCGTGGTCTCGGGATATTTGGACTAAGGTTTGACTAAATCGTACAGTTTACAAGAAAAATTAGGTTAGGGTTAGCAAGAAGTGCTAGACTGTCCCTCGGGTGTAAAATCCGGTGATTCGAATACGTACTCTGTTGGTATTGAGCTCATAAAGTGTGTCGGCATATGTGATGCCATTGGTGGAAATCCATTAATGCCGTGTCGATTGGGTGCCCGTTGGTGTGAGTCCATAAATACCCACCCCCAAGAAAGACCCAAAAATTTTAATATTCATTGGATGTGCAACATCAATAGCGGGGGCTTGAAAATGGCCGAATTTTATGCGCATGACATTGCATGTGTTGGAGGAGCCGCAAAAGACTCGAGTTAAGTTCCATATGTGAGTATCATCTCATAACATGACATGACATAGATGATTTCATTGTTGAATTGTATATTCTTGAATATAGCGATTGTTGTTTGTGAATTACATGAGAAAATTTCATATGCACCTAAGCTGGAAAGTAGTCTCTTTAGGAGATAGCCTANAGCGATTGTTGTTTGTGAATTACATGAGAAAATTTCATATGCACCTAAGCTGGAAAGTAGTCTCTTTAGGAGATAGCCTATTGAGCGTGGCTCACCCTTTATGGGGACAACATTTCAGGTGCGGGACATGTGCCGGTGGATGACTCATAGTTGGGCCCTCATTGTTGAAAAAAAGCCANTGAGCGTGGCTCACCCTTTATGGGGACAACATTTCAGGTGCGGGACATGTGCCGGTGAATGACTCATAGTCGGGCCCTCATTATTGAAAAAAAGCCGNTATTGAGCGTGGCTCACCCTTTATGGGGACAACATTTCAGGTGCGGGACATGTGCCGGTGGATGACTCATAGTTGGGCCCTCATTGTTGAAAAAAAGCCAAGATGTGACTTTTGAAACATGTTTTGTAAAAACTATTATGTTATTTAGTTTTAGACATGTAATTCAGAAAATGATTATAAAGTGAACTTATATGATTTGTATTTTGTTTAAAATGTCATGTCATATGAGTTGGGTTGATAATGTATAAAGTTGGAATGAATTGAAAATGAAAAAGGATGGAATCGAGGAAAAACTGGGAAGACCTACTGGTAGAACGTCTAGTTCTTCTACTGGTAGAACTTTTTCAGTTGGCTTTTCCTACCAGTAGAACGCCAAGTTTTGCGGTAGAACTTGCACATCTTTTACCGGTAGGTTTTCTGCAAACTTAAAATTTTCAAACATTTTGATATGCTTCTGAGCCTTGAGTCCTTTTACTTCAAGGGGTAAATGGTGTTATATTGAGGATAAATAAATGTATATTGGACCTTGGATGGGTCATGTGATTGAATGATACGCAGGTTATGTGTTTGGGAGTGCCCGGTACAAGGGAAAATCTGCCCAAGCTTTGTGTGTTGTGTTCTCAATAAAGGGGATGTTGTGTCGTGGTGTCGGGTTATGTGACATTCACGGGTATTTTCGCAAGTTGATGGATGATCAACGGGTTAACAAAGGACCCCTGATTTTAGGGGTGTTACACGGGGAGAAAANAGTCGTGGTGTCGGGTTATGTGACATTCACGGGTATTTTCGCAAGTTGATGGATGATCAACGGGTTAACAAAGGACCCCTGATTTTAGGGGTGTTACACGGGGAGAAAATGAATCAGACTCTATTGGAGAGAGTAAGGTGTATGTTATCCAATGCTGGATTGGATAGAAAATCCTTGGCTGAGGCTATTAACACAACATGTTTTCTCATCAATTGATCACCGTCAACAGCTATAGAGTGTAAAACTCCTCATAAAGTATGGTCAGGCAAGCCAGCTAATTATTGTTCCCTTAAAGTCTTTGGGTGTCCAGCTTATTTTCATGTAAAAGAAAGTAAGATTGACCCAAGAGCTAAGAAGAGAATTTTTCTCGTATATGCAACTGGAGTTAAGAGCTACAGGTTATGGTGCCTTGAATTGCACAAGTTTGTAATCAGCAGGGATGTGACCTTTGATGAGTTTGCTATGCTAACTTCTAGCAAGTAGAAGGATATTCAGATAGAGGAGAAAAATGGTGATCTTGTGGAGGTGGAGCTTAGTACTCCAGAAGATATTGTTCCAGATGAAGGAACATCAGAAGAGCAACCACCACAACCATCTTTAGCAGCTGGGAGGACTAGAAGGACAGTCAAAGCACCAGTTCGTTATGGTTTTGAAGATATATTATCTTATGCACTTACCATGGTGCGTGATGAACCATCAACATTTTAGGAGGAAATAAACGACAGTAACTATAAAGAATGGAAAACTGCCATGAATGAGGAGATGAATTCTCTTCACAAAAACCATACTTGGGAACTCGTCAAATTATCGAAGGGAAATCGAGTAATTGGGTGCAAATAGGTGTACGAAAAGAAGGAAGGCTCTCTAGGAATATATGACATTAGATACAAAGCACAGTTGGTAGCCAAGGGCTATGCACAAAAAGAAGGGGNAATATATGACATTAGATACAAAGCACAGTTGGTAGCCAAGGGCTATGCACAAAAAGAAGGGGTGGATTACAATGAGGTATTTTCACCAGTGGTGAAGCACACTTCAATCCGTGTATTATTGGCTAGCATAGCTTAGTTTGATCTTGAGTTAGAACAGTTGGATATCAAGACTGCATTTCTCCATGGGGATTTGGAGGAAGATNCGTGTATTATTGGCCAGCATAGCTTAGTTTGATCTTGAGTTAGAACAGTTGGATATCAAGACTGCATTTCTCCATGGGGATTTGGAGGAAGAAATTTTCATGACTCAACCTGAAGGTTTCAAGGTTGTTGGTAAAGAATCTCATTTGTGCAAACTGAGGAAGTCATTGTACGAACTGAAGCAATCACCAAGACAGTGGTACAAGAGATTTGACATATTTATCATGCAAGGACCAAGCATATTGATGTTCGATTTTACTTTGTTCGTGGGGTTATCGACGATGGAGAGATTTCTCTACAGAAGGTTAGCACCACAAATAATTCGGCTGATATGTTGACCAAGGTGGTTCCAGCAATTAAGTTCGAGCATTGCTTGGACTTAATCAATATCCAACAAGTTTGAGCGCCTTGCTAAGCACATCAAGGACGACAATCGAAAATAATGTTTTCTAGATGCCTTGAACAGTTTCTGTCCAAGATAGAGAATTTTTGACTTTGTGGCCTTTCGGGCACAAAGCAAACCACGTAAATTGCTTTGTCTTGTGTGATTGTTCTTTTATTTTTTCACTTGAGTGTGAGTGTCAATATCAGTTCAAATTCGATTCCTGGGATAATTTTCACAGTAATACCCTATTTAATCTTATTTTTTGTCCATTTGTATTGTATTAGACTGAATTATTTTATATAATCCATCTATTTCTAATATGACAACTAAACAAGCCTTATAGACTTTCAATCTCACACATCAAATAGCAGAAACCAGAATGCCACTATTACTAGTAATTAGTAAATTTATTTCTACACAATTCTCTAAGCAAGAAAACAGCAACCATAGGAAACAAAAAACGATGATGTATACATAATTCATAATTACATATATACAGATGACACAAAGAGCAATTAAAGCAACCAAAATAGAATAATAGATAAATCAAGGCTTAATCATTATCACAAATGTACACATAGTCCTCAAAATCTAATCATCAAAACTTAAAATCTCAAAAAATGAGAGAGAGAAAGAGACTATGTGTGATCTGTGTTTTGCATGTGGGTGGGTGCGTGTGTTTTGTGTTAGTTTGTGTTATGTGTGTGTGTGTGCTCTGTGTGTATGTGTGTGTGTGTGTGAGAAAGAGAGACAAAGAAAACTTGAGAGATTGATTCAAAGAAGAATACAAGGTTTTTTTTGTCTTCAAAGTTTCAAAAAATTGTTTTTGATACAATCAACTCTCAAAATCGTGTGCGTGGGACACACTTCTTGTTAAGTTGGATAGAAAGTGTGATATTGCATTATAGTCCACAAACTGCGTGAGGTTGTGTGTAGGTTTTTAAATGTTAGGAAGCTAAAATGCATTTAAGGTATACCACAAAGGGGTAAAGTGAAGTTTGCTCATGATAGAATGAGTAGCAAAAACTAACGAAAAGATCATGTTGCGACACTTCTTATACATTGAATGTGCAATATAAAAAAGTTAATTTTTAAAAGTAAAATATAATAATTTTCTTAAATCTTGAAGTACAAAACGCAATTCACCCAAATAAAAAAGAGCAATTCGGCTGGTAAACATTAGGTGTAATTGTGATACCACGTGATCATATTAATATATGGTGTGATCATCTAATAATAAACATATAAATAAGCAAAGTGAACCTTACGTGGGTAACCACCGAGTGAGATACTGGTCAAACTTCTCACTCTAAAGTTAGAGGTTTGAGTTTTGAAGTCCATATTAGAACTTAGTGGTTCACTACTATGTTACACTAACTAGGTTTATTCCCAAGAGGAATAAAAGACACGGTCAAGAGTCTCATGATCCCACCAACGAAGATCGATCGGGGTATTTTCTAAGCGTTCTCCTTTGCCTTTATCTTTTTTTTTTAATAACAAAAAAAAATCATATTTGAATAGTTATTAAATGACATGATAGGGTTGTTATTATAATACTAGTCACTACCCATGGTTGAAGACACTATATAATAAACAAAAAAATTACAAGTAATTATGAAAATTAATTAAAAAAAATGATTCGAAAATATTCATACCAATTCAGAATTTTTTTATTTTTATTAGTCACTTGTTTTTTATTTTTATTTTTTAGTGCAAACGGTATCAGTTGTTTTTCTTATTGTGATTAGCTAGAGCTTTTGATTTTTTATTTATTATTTAGAGAATTGTATGTTTGCTTATAGTAGATTTTTTTTTTGTATAAATAATAGCTCGAAGGGTGAATTTATGGATTAGATATTGGTGATTAGGTTGGTTTTAATTTTTTTTTTTGTTTTTTTTGCACAATTTGTGTGACTTATTTTTTTTTATTGGCGATTAGATTGAGTTTTATTTTGAGTTAACTTTTTCAATTAGAAATTCAACTAACTTTTAAAAGAATGTGTAGAACCTATTAATTTTTTTTAATATTTAATATTTGCTCACTCTATGAAATCATAGAAAAAAAAAAATTTCCTCATGTGATTACTGATTGTTGTCTTGTGCTGTTAGTGGTTCCACCATTAATGGGATCAATTGTTAAACATGCAAATCTTGAGTAAATAAGCAATTAAAAATAGTAATAGACATTTAACAAATAACATCTATATATAATAATAAATTCATGTCCAAACATGCACAACTAATTCAAGACAAAAATTAATTAAAAAGAACAAATATTTAATGATAAGAGATAAGAGAGAGAGGAGACGAGATAATGTGTTTAAAACGTCTAAGAGATGAGATAGTGTGTTTAAAACGTCTAAGAGAGAGGAGATGAGATAGTGTGTTTAAAACGTCTAAAAGAGAGGAGATGAGATAGTGTGTTTAAAAAGTCTAAGGGATGAGAGAGAGAGAGTTATATGACAGATAAGAATGTTAGAATTAAGTCCAATTATAATCGTCGGATCAATATTTATGAGATGATCTGAACCGTCTTTTATGTTGAAATTACGTTATCTGTTGAATATGTTTATTTTTTGTTTCAAAACGATCTAGACATATATTTGTTTCTAAAATTTAAACTCAGTTTTACTTTATTATATAGACGTGAAATCATGTTTTTATTTCTTATATTTTATTGAACGGTAACATTAGGAAAAAAAAAAAAACTAATATTTTTTCCACACCCAGAGACCCTTAATGCAATACATAGTTAGCGGAGCCCTAGTGGATCCGGGGACTAGACAGAACTTCGACCACACTCTCTCTCTCTCTCTATCTTTCTCATGAATGCGAAGGCGTCTCTGACATTCAGCCAAGCAGAAGGTGGGCGTTCTGGTTTCACATTGATCAGCTGAAGCAGAGGTTTCTGAGACGTAATTTTTGAGGTAAGACAATCATCAATCTTATATCTATCAAACTAGCGATTATTTAGTTTCAATAACTCTCCAGTTTCTCCAATGTACTCTCAGTTTTCGGAGTCTATTCTTTGATTTTCTGTGAAAATGAATGTTCTCCTTAATTGAATATGTAATCGGTGTATCATAAAGCATGAGTATTGTTAAAATTGCTCGTTAATGCTATCTCTGATCGTTTCTTTCTTATCTTACTCACCGCTGGGACTATGTATGTTACAAGAAAATTCCCAAATCGCTGTGAGATTCTCAAATAGTGAATTAGTGTTGAAAAACCGCTGGAGATTTTCCCAACAAGCCATCTTGATGTCCCTTAACCTGTATTTCTTATAGGTTTAATTGCAATTTGTGTCAGATGCTTGAATTCTCAATTTGAACGAAAGATTTCAATTCTCAAATTGCATCTCTAATTTCATAAAAAGCAACAATGTGTTCCAGACCCGGCTCACTTTTTCTTCTGAAAATGCAGCTTATTATAATTTTTTCACCACTAATTATAGCGGAAAAGTGAACTACAATTTTGGCACATTGCAACTTTTTCATGACATTGAGGGTGTTATTTGATAATTGAAATATTATAAGGTGCAAATTGAGAATTCGAGCATCTTTCATAGTGGGAAGTGTTATTAACCCCCTTTATAATCTGTAATCCATTTTAAAGATCCTTGTAGACGAACATTGTCACCTTAACCTTGCAGCTTGAAGATTACAGAATCTTTAATGTGACATAGTGACTGAGGCATTACCTACTAGAGGATTGTGTCATACAGGTGTGTTATATTCTTAATCGAGCCAAGCTTGAGCCAGAGCCTAATGAGGTTGTTTTCACTTTTTCTAAACGAACTTAAAAAATTGTTAAAGTTCGGCTCGTTTAGAACCCAAGCCAAACCAGAGCCGGGTTATAGTAAATCGACTATTTTACATATAAACGAACCGAGCTTTGTGAGCTTGAGCTGAACTTTATAAAAAAATTGTTCAATCTTAGTTCGTTTAAAACACAAGTCGAGCTCGAACTGAGTTTTATTTGAACCAAGTCCGTATAGCTCATCACGATTAACACCCCTAGTTATTTGTCTACCAGAAATTAAAAGAGCTGCAAAAAAAGGGAAGACAATGCAAAGTTAGTGCAAGAATTTGTGATTGATTTGCATTGGGTTTTCTCCTCCACCTTGGGTTGTTACAAGGGACTTCAATAAAACAAATATAAATAAAAACGATGAGCCTTATTTGACCACTCATACTGACAAGTTCTGCCCCTTGAGATAGCTGGAAAATGGTTTCTTAGGAACAGGTATGCACTTCACCAGCCAACCTATTGGCCAAGATACAACAGCAATCCCAATACATGCACCCCATTGCCCCCAGTTCAGTCTCTCTGTATCTGCAAACCTCTTCAAAAATTCCACTATTAAAACCTGTAGAAGAATGATTAATCCAGTGATCCCCCAAAACATTTTTTTTTCTCTGTAGCCCTTTGAAAACATTCTTCTCAATCTTGTTTGTGTTAAACATAAGAAAAACTTGGCAGAGAACGAAAGTATTGAAGATCAGTGTATCTTTTACTTTGGCATTCACATTGAAGATTGATTCGCCCTTGAATTGTATGGTTAGCAGGATGGCTATTTGATATAGAGCTTGGGCCACGATGTTCCTCCACATGATGTTGGTGATAAACGGCTTGCTCCGATCAATAGGTGGTTGTTGCATGAGCTCTTCGGCTGGCTTCTCTATAGTGAGAGCTAGAGAAGCCAATGTACCGACTATCAATCTCACCCACAGTATTTGTAGAGTTGCATATGGAACTTCACCGGCTGAAATCGCTGCCACAATGTTGATAGTGGGGGGTTCACTGGAGGAAATTGCTGTCACAAAGTCGATCACCAGAGAAGCAATGCTAACAGTGAGCTGGAACTGAGTGAATATCTGGATGTTGTTGTACATGCCTTTCCCCCACCTCAAAACTCTGGCTACAGAAACGAAATTATCGTCCAAGATGACAATATCTGAGTTCTCCTTTGCTATATGAGTCCCTTGAATGCCCAGAGAGAGCCCTATATCAGCTTCCATGACCACCAGGGCATCCCCTTTGCTGTCTCCTGTGACTGCCACCACATGTCCTCTCTCTTTCAAGCATTGTACCATCAGAAGTTTGTGGAAGGTTGAGGCTCTTGCCATCACACGAATTTTATCAGCTTTCTCCCTTCTCTCCTCATTAGTATAATTTTGAAATTCCACTCCATCGATCACTTTCCCACTGTTGTCCTGATTTTGCTCGATTATACCATATTCAATAGCTGAAGCTCTTGCTGTGGTAATATCGTCTCCTGTGATCATTGTAATGTTCACTCCAGCTTGTTGGCAATCTATCACAGCTTTTTTTACTTCGGGTCGACAGGGGTACTTCAGACCAAGAATCCCTAATAATATCAAAGATTCTTCTTCTAGCTTTAAGTGGAATTCTCCATCATCATTATCGTCTGGCATTTGTTTATGTGCAAAAGCAATGCATTGGAGGCCATTGGCTGTCATTTCTTGAACTGTATGCTCCAATTTCTCCCTTGTACCTTTATTAATGACTTTGATGATCCCAGTGTCCTCTGAATATTGCGAACACATGGCTAGTATTACCTCTGGTGCACCTTTCTGGTGCAGATGGATCGTGTTGTCGGCCTCTTTCCTGATCAAAATCCCAGCCTCCTCCTCTGAATTGAAATCTTCAAAACGGAGAATGGTGCATATGTCCTTCAATTCTTCCATATCCATTCCCATTTCTGCGACACCCCAGTCATAAATTGCTTTTTCAATCTGATTCTCAGATAGCTCATATGGAGGTTCTGACGGAACCTCTTGTTTGTTCATACCAACTCCCTGGCAGAACAATTCCCGAACATTGGGTGCAATCAAAGAGGATTCACCTTCTTCAACATAATTTTGGCCTAGCCAAAATTTGGTTACCTCCATATGGTTCAGTGTCAGGGCGCCTCTTTTGTTTGTGCAGATCACTGTGGCAGAGCCAATTGCTTTGTAGGCTGAAAGATTTCTCATTCGTGCCTGATCCACTGCCATTCTCTTGGTCGAAAAAACAAGAGTGATTGTGACAGCCAACAGCAAACCTTCTGGAATGGCAGCTGATGCAATAGCAATTGGTGTGGCTAGTATTCCTACTACGGCGTTGAATACATGATGGATGCTTGTGTTGCCACGAACGAATTCCCTATTTCCATTAACATCGTGCATTCTCCCCATGAAGTAGCGAATCAGCAGTACTACAAGAACCAGGAAAGCAACCACCATACCGACCTTAGCTATGAATAAGGTCAGCTTGTGGAGCTTAGCTTGTAAAGGAGTTTTGTCAATATAATTGCAGCTTATTGAGCTCATCATCTCTCCCCATGCCGTGTTCAAGCCTACTGAAGTCACGACCATTAGAGCACAGCCATCAGCCACCATGGTGCCAGAAAGCAAGAATGGATTGTGGCTACAATTGACTTCCACAATGTTAGTTCTTCCTGTTATTCTTGATTCGTCCACATGTAAGGACTGCCCATCCATGAACAAGCCATCAGCAGGAACTTGATCTCCAATCCTCAAGCGAATAACATCTCCAACGACAAGATCAAATGTTAAAATATGCACTGTCTGCCCATTTCTTATGACATCAACTGGGAAATTGTAACCGGCTCTGGACAACTTGTGGAAATGTCTTCTTGGCCAGTAGTTACTCAAACAAGAGACAATGATGACTAGAAAGACCGCTACTAGTATGCTTCCCCCATCAGACCATCCTTTCGGCCCATGCTTTTTGACCCCAAAACCAATAGAAAGTGTGGCACACAAGAGTAGGATGAAAATAATGGGATCTTTGAAGGCCTCCAACACGATTTGCAAGGTATTCATATGTGGCTTCGTGTACGTGTTTAAACCGAAAACTTTGCGTCGGTTGCCAATGCCTTCAACACTACCTTGGATACCTTTCTCCGAATCAGTTTCAAGAGCAGAGACCACCCCTACAACTCCTCCAAACTGAAGGAGCTGCTCAATATTTTTGGACTCAACAAGCTTGGTGAGGCTTGATTGACTGATGTGAAAAAAGTGATCTGGTTCAACTTTGATCAACGTATAAGATGGAGAGCGCAATAACTTGTCCAAGCATTCGCCTTGCTTATTGACTAAAGAGAGTTAGGCCCTAATACTGTAGAGAGTGGCATATGCCTGGCGCCATTTTTTCCGGGCCTTGCTGAAAATGGGCGTCAACTCTACATCATCAAAATTTGCTTGCAAGATGTCGGACATGGATTTTGGCAAGGACCGAGTGAAATGATTGCCTAAAGGGACCAGAGTACAAGAATCGAAGGGGTCTGAAATTTGAGTAGAGGTAGTTTGGAGATACTATATTGTGGCAGTTTCTATTTCTATGGAACATTAGAAGGAAATCATGATTTCTCGACAGTTTTGGTAATGGGCCGCCAGTTCTTTAAATAGCAAATGGCTCGTGTGCAAGTTTCAACGAAGTTTCCCACATTCTCCATTTTGACGCAGGTGATCTGTCATGCGGACACATGTCAGAGGACAAATGCACTGCCGTTTCTGCTGTTCTGAAATGTTTATTTTTGACTTTCTCATGATTTTGGGGCTCCACTCAACTTTTAAGGTAGGTAAGGAACCAAGGTGGACAAGTCGGTAGTAGTTTGTGATGGACTGATCGAATGTTCTAACATGCAAAGATAACAGATAGGATTACAGTCCGATCCTTAAAATTGTTATTTAATAACTCAAATTATCTGATATTTAAAATATTATACACAGATTTCTTGAAGTTTGTACATTTGCAACACTTAGATTCTTGTTATTAATGTTCATTAGTAAATTATATTTAGACCCTCAGAAATTTATAAGCTTGTAATATTTAGATTTTTTAAGTTTAAAATGTTATATTTTGACTAAAAATACACCAAGCAAAGATAGAATTTTAAATATTTTAAATTTTGCAACTAAAATTCATGTTCTATTATGATATTTATTGAAATAAATTAAAAATAAAAATTTAAATTTTTCTTAAAAAATCATAATTAGTTTATAATTATATTATCTATTAGAATTTAATTTAGTCATTCAAACGACCAAATTATTCCAATTAAAGGAAGAATATATTGTGTCCATTACAATTTGACCCTTTATTTGATTTTTTTGTTTTAATCTAATAGAAAGTATAATTGTATACTAATTAAGATTTTTTAAGAAAAAATTAGATTTTTATTTTTGATCTTATTTTAATAAATGACATAATAAAATATGAATTTTGGTTGTAAAATTAAAGTTCTATTATGAATGAGTTAAACCTCTTATTTGATTTTTTAGTTTTATTCAAATAGATAATATAATTGTATACTAATTACGATTTTTTAAGAAAAAATTAGTTATTTATTTTTGAATTTATTTCAATAAATGGTACAATAAAACATGAATTTTGATTATAAAATTTAAAATATTTGACATTCTATCTTTAATTGGATTTTTTTTTTGGTTTAAGTGTAACATTTTAAAAGGTTTAAGTATTATACGTTTACAAACTTTCGGGGGTTTGAGTGTAATTTACTAACAAACATTTGACGCTCGGAGTTTGAATGTTACGCCCGTACAAGTTTTAGGAATTTTTGTGTAATATTTTAAATGTTAAAGAGTTTGAGTAATTTAGTGACAAATTTCAAAGATTATAAGGATAATTCTCCCAAGATAATAAGAAAGGTCGAAGGCGTAAGGAAAAAAAAAAAGGCATATGACGGAAGACAACTTCTTGGTGACTGCTTGATCCCAATTGGAACGTAAAGGAAAGCAGCAGCTTCCAAGCGGAAGCTGGTTGAACTTTAATACCATATAGAAGTATGGTAAATTTACATGAGGATAATTTTATGCTTATTAAATTTTTTTATTAAAATTTTATACCAAATGATGTGGTACAGTTTTTCATTATCAATAAGTAAGTTTTATTAATATTTACTGATAGGAATTGTGCCACGTTATTTGTGATAGAAAATTTGATAATTATAACATTTTTCTTTACATCAACATGAATTAAATTGCGTGTTAACTTGACCAAGGATCGAGCTTCCTAAAATTGAGAGTTTGATGTCGCTTATTGTGTCCAAAATCACATCATTATAGTGTGTTTGGTTTAAGCATTAAGAAGAATTGGATTGGACAAACTCATAAANAACTTGACCAAGGATCGAGCTTCCTAAAATTGAGAGTTTGATGTCGCTTATTGTGTCTAAAATCACATCATTATAGTGTGTTTGGTTTAAGCATTAAGAAGAATTGGATTGGACAAACTCATAAGNGATGAAAATAATGGGATCTTTGAAGGCCTCCAACACGATTTGCAAGGTATTCATATGTGGCTTCGTGTACGTGTTTAAACCGAAAACTTTGCGTCGGTTGCCAATGCCTTCAACACTACCTTGGATACCTTTCTCCGAATCAGTTTCAAGAGCAGAGACCACCCCTACAACTCCTCCAAACTGAAGGAGCTGCTCAATATTTTTGGACTCAACAAGCTTGGTGAGGCTGGATTGACTGATGTGAAAAAAGTGATCTGGTTCAACTTTGATCAACGTATAAGATGGAGAGCGCAATAACTTGTCCAAGCATTCGCCTTGCTTATTGACTAAAGAGAGTTAGGCCCTAATACTGTAGAGAGTGGCATATGCCTGGCGCCATTTTTTCCGGGCCTTGCTGAAAATGGGCGTCAACTCTACATCATCAAAATTTGCTTGCAAGATGTCGGACATGGATTTTGGCAAGGACCGAGTGAAATGATTGCCTAAAGGGACCAGAGTACAAGAATCGAAGGGGTCTGAAATTTGAGTAGAGGTAGTTTGGAGATACTATATTGTGGCAGTTTCTATTTCTATGGAACATTAGAAGGAAATCATGATTTCTCGACAGTTTTGGTAATGGGCCGCCAGTTCTTTAAATAGCAAATGGCTCGTGTGCAAGTTTCAACGAAGTTTCCCACATTCTCCATTTTGACGCAGGTGATCTGTCATGCGGACACATGTCAGAGGACAAATGCACTGCCGTTTCTGCTGTTCTGAAATGTTTATTTTTGACTTTCTCATGATTTTGGGGCTCCACTCAACTTTTAAGGTAGGTAAGGAACCAAGGTGGACAAGTCGGTAGTAGTTTGTGATGGACTGATCGAATGTTCTAACATGCAAAGATAACAGATAGGATTACAGTCCGATCCTTAAAATTGTTATTTAATAACTCAAATTATCTGATATTTAAAATATTACACACAGATTTCTTGAANGTCCGATCCTTAAAATTGTTATTTAATAACTCAAATTATCTGATATTTAAAATATTATACACAGATTTCTTGAAGTTTGTACATTTGCAACACTTAGATTCTTGTTATTAATGTTCATTAGTAAATTATATTTAGACCCTCAGAAATTTATAAGCTTGTAATATTTAGATTTTTTAAGTTTAAAATGTTATATTTTGACTAAAAATACACCAAGCAAAGATAGAATTTTAAATATTTTAAATTTTGCAACTAAAATTCATGTTCTATTATGATATTTATTGAAATAAATTAAAAATAAAAATTTAAATTTTTCTTAAAAAATCATAATTAGTTTATAATTATATTATCTATTAGAATTTAATTTAGTCATTCAAACGACCAAATTACTCCAATTAAAGGAAGAATATATTGTGTCCATTACAATTTGACCCTTTATTTGATTTTTTTGTTTTAATCTAATAGATAGTATAATTGTATACTAATTAAGATTTTTTAAGAAAAAATTAGATTTTTATTTTTGATCTTATTTTAATAAATGACATAATAAAATATGAATTTTGGTTGTAAAATTAAAGTTCTATTATGAATGAGTTAAACCTCTTATTTGATTTTTTTAGTTTTATTCAAATAGATAATATAATTGTATACTAATTACGATTTTTTAAGAAAAAATTAGTTATTTATTTTTGAATTTATTTCAATAAATGGTACAATAAAACATGAATTTTGATTATAAGATTTAAAATATTTGACATTCTATCTTTAATTGGATTTTTTTTTTGGTTTAAGTGTAACATTTTAAAAGGTTTAAGTATTATACGTTTACAAACTTTCGGGGGTTTGAGTGTAATTTACTAACAAACATTTGACGCTCGGAGTTTGAATGTTACGCCCGTACAAGTTTTAGGAATTTTTGTGTAATATTTTAAATGTTAAAGAGTTTGAGTAATTTAGTGACAAATTTCAAAGATTATAAGGATAATTCTCCCAAGATAATAAGAAAGGTCGAAGGCGTAAGGAAAAAAAAAAAGGCATATGACGGAAGACAACTTCTTGGTGACTGCTTGATCCCAATTGGAACGTAAAGGAAAGCAGCAGCTTCCAAGCGGAAGCTGGTTGAACTTTAATACCATATAGAAGTATGGTAAATTTACATGAGGATAATTTTATGCTTATTAAATTTTTTTATTAAAATTTTATACCAAATGATGTGGTACAGTTTTTCATTATCAAATAAGTAAGTTTTATTAATATTTACTGATAGGAATTGTGCCACGTTATTTGTGATAGAAAATTTGATAATTATAACATTTTTCTTTACATCAACATGAATTAAATTGCGTGTTAACTTGACCAAGGATCGAGCTTCCTAAAATTGAGAGTTTGATGTCGCTTATTGTGTCCAAAATCACATCATTATAGTGTGTTTGGTTTAAGCATTAAGAAGAATTGGATTGGACAAACTCATAAGAAATAGTGAGTTCTACATTTATCCTATCCAATATGTTATTTGGATGGAGTATTAAATGATGGTATAAATATTAAATTATTAAAAAATCCTCAAGATAAAGAATGATATTTTTTGCACAAATACTTTCCAGTCGAGTATTTAAACTCACCAAATAAGTGGGTTTATTTAAGAGCCTGTATGTAGATTTAAAGCATTATTCATTTAGGATAAGAGTATTTTTATGTGATAATACCGAACTCAAAATAGGTATCCAAATATAGGTATACATAGGATGAAGTGGGGTCAGGTATATTTTCTCCCATCCCTATTTTTTAATACCTAAAACAAACACACTTTTAATTTTGGGCGTGCTGAGTTCTGCTTTTCGATGCCGTGGAGTTGGGTGGTTTCATGCCGTAGAGTTGTCCGCGTAAAATGGAAATGTGTGTGTAATTTACCGTAAACTTTTTTTTTTGTTTTTGGGGGGACTTTGACCGGCCTCCAACTTGACTCCTTTATGTCTGTAAAATCACATCATTAATGTGTTATTTGAACCTAATTTTAATGGGATTGCATTACGTACATTGCATTATGTACAAATGAAATGTTATATCGAATTCTTAAGGTTAAATTTTGCAAGCAAAACCTTGACTACTCATGTGTAGATAGTCGAATTACAAATAATTGTGTATATTGAGAATTTATTGTAATAGCGACGAACGAAATGAGAGCAGTTTAAACCGTAAAAAGGGATTATGTTATGGACAGGCCTGGTCTTGCGTGGGTTACTACTATATTTAGGGAAATTTTGTTGAAGTATTTCAAAGGCATTAGATTTGCTGACTAATGGGATTTGTTGATAAGGATTTGGGGCGACTATACTTCCATTCCGCATGGCTATCTTCCCTGGGAAACTTCCATGGCGACTTTGTTTCAACAATAAGGCGCAACAAGCTTCCTCTTGCTAGGTATATTATATTACAAGTTATTCTATGTAATATTATTATTGATAATTCTAGGAAACTTCATAATATCTAAAATTTAATATCGGGTGATACGGATGAAATGTTACCTTTGAAAAAAGGGTTTTACATTATGAGAGATTTAGGTAATGGCAAAGGGTCATACTATACTATGATGTCAGAAAATTCTTTGATGATGATGAACGACTTAAGATTGACTCAAAAATATTTTAGACGAATCGATCGAATTGTGTAAGACTCATGATTTTTACAAAACGTGAAATGATATCAAATTGAAAAATGTCATATCGAATATGACTGCACCAAATCTTATCAATTATTGGCCTATATTTTTAATCAGTGCAACTATAAATTTAATTAACAAATTTTATTGAAAATCAGTGCAAGGAGCATTACCCTTTGAAGAATTGTGTATTATCTGGTATTTCATTTGCAAGAGTTATGTCAGCATACTTGCGTACTAGTTACGGTGGTACCCACTGGATCACTCCACTCGCGTATGCATGAAGGCAGATTGAAATTGGGTAAGGTTGATGACATACATGTATTCCATGGCTACACTCTTTTGGCAACAACCAAGAGAAATTACCTTATGGAAAGTGCTTCTAATATCAATATATTAAAGTAAGACTTGGTGAAGTTGATGGTAGAGAGAAGAATCTTAGATTTGGCAAGCATTTCACACACATTGACATTATGGCTATCGAATTACTTCATAATATAAATTTATATTACCGTGCTTACAACACACTTGTTAAGAAGTGTGAGTGGTTGATGATCAGTCAATTGCATGGACGGGAGATTAAGTAAGAAATGAACAAAATACACTAATGAGCTGGACCACTTAGGAAAGCGGGGAGCAAGGGAGGATCAGGGGTGTTCAAATTTTCGATTATTCGTAAATTTTGATTCTATCCTACCCTACTCGACTTTATTGATAGGCTTCCAGAAAAAATCAGGTAGAACAACGAAAGATCTTTAGGTATTCCGAAAAAAATCGGATAAAAATGTAGAATACTTACAAAATTTTCGTATTCCTACCCTACCTTACCCTACCCATATATATATGGAATTCATGTGAGTTCAGGGAGAATCACAAGATGTAGCACAATTACAAAATTACAGAAATTACAATATGAAATAAAAATAAGATACTTACAATATTAGCACTAAGTGGGCTAGTAGTGAAAGGGGATAGGAGATAAACTCTTCATTTGCATCGTTATGAGAGATCTCAAAAATACAGGTTTATAGTGGAGGTAGGAGTGTTTTTGCTAGGTGTGTAATGAATTTTGCCTTAACAAAAAAAACTTCTTGAAGCAATTGCTAAAGGCTTAGAGCTTCCCCCTTGAGAGTGAAGACTAAAGTCCTTATATAAGTATAAGGAATTCTGAAAGAATCTTTGAAATCATTGCTCCGTTGTCTTCGGTGGGTGCTTTAACTTGGGTAAAGTGGTTTCACCTTAGCCTTTCGATGGGAAAGTAGAGGTGAATTACTTTTTCCCATGTGAATACTGATTTAAATGGCAGGTGGGTCCTATTGTTGTCGGAAAGAATCTACTTTTGATGGAAAACAGATTTTTACAGTTGGCTGATGACATCTTTACTAGGGGAAAGATCCGGAATGCCAAATAATATCTCATCGATATATGTAATAGACAGTTTTTCTTTTTTTATTGAAGAAAGTAGTANGTATTCCTACCCTACCTTACCCTACCCATATATATATGGAATTCATGTGAGTTCAGGGAGAATCACAAGATGTAGCACAATTACAAAATTACAGAAATTACAATATGAAATAAAAATAAGATACTTACAATATTAGCACTAAGTGGGCTAGTAGTGAAAGGGGATAGGAGATAAACTCTTCATTTGCATCGTTATGAGAGATCTCAAAAATACAGGTTTATAGTGGAGGTAGGAGTGTTTTTGCTAGGTGTGTAATGAATTTTGCCTTAACAAAAAAAACTTCTTGAAGCAATTGCTAAAGGCTTAGAGCTTCCCCCTTGAGAGTGAAGACTAAAGTCCTTATATAAGTATAAGGAATTCTGAAAGAATCTTTGAAATCATTGCTCCGTTGTCTTCGGTGGGTGCTTTAACTTGGGTAAAGTGGTTTCACCTTAGCCTTTCGATGGGAAAGTAGAGGTGAATTACTTTTTCCCATGTGAATACTGATTTAAATGGCAGGTGGGTCCTATTGTTGTCGGAAAGAATCTACTTTTGATGGAAAACAGATTTTTACAGTTGGCTGATGACATCTTTACTAGGGGAAAGATCCGGAATGCCAAATAATATCTCATCGATATATGTAATAGACAGTTTTTCTTTCTTTATTGAAGAAAGTAGTAATTGAAGCTATCACACATATAGACAAGTATCATTATGGGGTAGATATATCTACCAGATCATCATATCTTGCATATAGATCCTAGTTGTCTTGGAAGGGATCCAATGTAAGGGTGACTGACACCTGTGATGACGCAGAAGAATTGCTTTCACTGGCTGCTTGCTGAAGAAGCTGTTGTGCTAGCTCAATGAGGGCAACTGTCTTCTTCTTGGATTGTTTGCTGGAATCCTTAGAGGAGGATTTCTCTTGCTTGGATTCTTTTTTAGTGGATTTCTTGGGCTCTTCTAAAGTAGAAATCATGAGCGGAGGCATGACTTGTCTGATTGGAGTTGAGGGGGTTGCCTGAATCACTACTGGGGTTGGGACCCTGACTGGAAACTCCTGTTTGACACGGTCAATTATTGGTTCTTGCTGGAATCTGGGCCACCATTTGACATAAAATTGTCTGGCGATATTATATCCAATAATTTTTCATTTCCATTTGCATATCCATGGGATTTTGTACCTGCAAATAAATGTTAGTAAAATAGGAAACTGACTCTCATGTTTACTAGGTCTATAAACAGAGGAGAAGACTATAATTTGATCTTGAAGATCAGCTGTAAAGATTTCATGAATGGAGTCATGAACAAACCACCACTGTGCAAACCAGGATGTAATCTGGCTCTTGAAATCTTTATGAAACTGTAGGAACCAAGAATGATCGAAAGAATCATTTTAGTAGAGTATAAGTTTAAACCATGATTCTCTATAATCATAGTAATTAAACTTTCTCTTATGATAGGGTAAATCCCGGAGGGAAGAATGATGAGATCCCCAATCTTTGAGAGAAATAATTTTTAGAATATGTAGTGAATGATAAATAATTCTACTCTGGTAATTTTTATCAAGTATGAGCTTGACGAAAATGGACTGAGTATAAAATAGGATATCCTGATAGAACTGGAAGGTCTTTTCAGGATCAGATGGAATAAAGGTCCATCCTTGCTCAAGATAGGCTGTGACTAAGTCCATTGGGTTGCTTAAGTGAGCATGGACTGGTTCAATAGCAAATACATTTTGGGTATAGGCTTTGATGTAGTCAACTGTTGGGTCTTTTGGGACAAATTGGGGTTTGTGCTTGGAATATGGGTTTACTAATTGGCTAGTGGTAAAAGTAGTCTTGGGGCCTGCTGGGTCATTTGGAGAAAAATGCTAGGTGGCACTATAGTGAATTTGACTAGTGGCCTTGTTGGATTTGGATTACGTAGGGGTTGGAACCTATTGGTAATCTGGATAGCGGAGAATAAAGGTTTTGGGCTTGGCAAGACTGGTGGGTTTGGCAAAACTAACTGTTTATCCAGGTTTGCTTTTTCTTGGGCAAATATCTGACTAAGTTTTTTCTTTCCAGTATCCCTCTCGGCTTTGGAAGAAGTACCAGGGTTATTATCTTTCCGGTCCGCCATGAGATTCCTACAGAAATTCACGGGGTTAGAAAATCAGGAATGCAGTTATTACTGCCTTTAATATATTCGATATCAAAATCGAAAATATTTAAAATAGATTGTCATCGGGCAAAAATCTGCTTACTAGCAATGTTTTGGACATCATTTTTCAAAACATATTTTGCAGATTTACAATCAACTCGGATGAGAAATTTTTGATTTAATATATCATCCTGAAATTTAGAGATACACAGGACAATAGATAAAATTTATTTTTTAATAATACTATAATTTGCTTGTGCTTTATTCCAGATACGAGAGTGGAAACGAACGATTTGCTCTGGGGAGTCTGGAGTAAGTTTTTGAAGCAGAATACCACCGTAGCCAATGTCAAGGGCATCAGTTTGGATAATTTTAAAGGAATCAACCGAAGAAATACCAAGACAAGGCAAAATTTTAATGAACTACTTGACTTGTTGAACTATAGATGTATGAACAAATATCCAAGGAGGAGGATTTCCTTTGAGTCTGTCATACAGAGGTTTGACGGTTTTTCTAAGATCCTAATAGAAGTTAGAAACATAATTTAGAAACATAATTTAGGGGACCTAAGAACCTTTGAAGTTGAGTTTTATCTATGATCTCATCAGGGAACTTATCTGTAAATTGAAAAGAACAACTGGTGGGAACAATAGTGGATTGTTGGATGTTGTATCCTACGAACCTTACTGAAGTTTGGAACAACTTAATCTTGCTAGCTGAGATGACTAGACTATTGTGGCTAACTATCTCAAAGAAAGCATATAGGTGTTTCTAGTGTTCTTCTATAGATTTGGAGAAGATGAGAATGTCATCTATATATACTATAGAAAAATGACTAATTGAATTAAGAATTTTATTCATTAAATTTTAAAATTCACTAGGTGCATTTTTTAATATAAATGACATTACATTCCATTCATAATGACCAAAAAGAGTTGTAAATTCAGTCTTATATCTATGTTTTGAAAATATAAGGATTTGTCAATAACCACTTTTCAAATCAAATTTGAAAAAAATTATTGAATTATTAAATCTTTTAATTAAATCCTATTTGTTTGGAATTGAATACCTGATCCATTCCAATACAGAATTTAATGGTTTATAATTAATTACTAATCTTGATACGTCTCTTTCTAATTCTGCATTTTTGATGACATAGAAAACTGGACAGAACCAAGGAGATTTGCTCTTCCTAATGATACCATTTTTGAGTAATTCAGAAATATTTTTTTTACAGATTTTTATTACTTCATGGTTCTTTTGGATGGGCTTGGATTTAGTAGGAATATCTGTTTCACTAAATCTTTTTATATATGGAAGTTTTACCATGTTTTTTCCTATGCCAGAAAGCTGAAGGAAGGTTAGAACATACTGNTGAAGCTATCACACATATAGACAAGTATCATTATGGGGTAGATATATCTACCAGATCATCATATCTTGCATATAGATCCTAGTTGTCTTGGAAGGGATCCAATGTAAGGGTGACTGACACCTGTGATGACGCAGAAGAATTGCTTTCACTGGCTGCTTGCTGAAGAAGCTGTTGTGCTAGCTCAATGAGGGCAACTGTCTTCTTCTTGGATTGTTTGCTGGAATCCTTAGAGGAGGATTTCTCTTGCTTGGATTCTTTTTTAGTGGATTTCTTGGGCTCTTCTAAAGTAGAAATCATGAGCGGAGGCATGACTTGTCTGATTGGAGTTGAGGGGGTTGCCTGAATCACTACTGGGGTTGGGACCCTGACTGGAAACTCCTGTTTGACACGGTCAATTATTGGTTCTTGCTGGAATCTGGGCCACCATTTGACATAAAATTGTCTGGCGATATTATATCCAATAATTTTTCATTTCCATTTGCATATCCATGGGATTTTGTACCTGCAAATAAATGTTAGTAAAATAGGAAACTGACTCTCATGTTTACTAGGTCTATAAACAGAGGAGAAGACTATAATTTGATCTTGAAGATCAGCTGTAAAGATTTCATGAATGGAGTCATGAACAAACCACCACTGTGCAAACCAGGATGTNCTATGCCAGAAAGCTGAAGGAAGGTTAGAACATACTGCTGCTTCCATTTTAATCTAAATTGTTCAATTTGTTCAAGTAAAATTGGGTTTGTTAATTGTTCTTGAACTCTTTTATGGTGAATTTCTTCTTTGAAAAATTTTACCTGTTGAGTTTTTTGATTAATTAAATTAAGATACTTAGAGATTGAGTGGTCTTTTAGTTGTCTTAAAGTCTTAGTTTCTGGTTTATTAATAAACTGGAAAGTTACTGAATGACCAAATGGCTTAGTGGTTACACCCTTAATGTCAGTCGTAAAAGGATACAGAAGATATACGAATGACAACCCAAAGATAACTTCACTAGTCATATTTTGTACTAGGACAAAAGATGTTTTAAAACATACATTATATTGACAAATGNCTGTCTTCTTCTTGGATTGTTTGCTGGAATCCTTAGAGGAGGATTTCTCTTGCTTGGATTCTTTTTTAGTGGATTTCTTGGGCTCTTCTAAAGTAGAAATCATGAGCGGAGGCATGACTTGTCTGACTGGAGTTGAGGGGGTTGCCTGAATCACTACTGGGGTTGGGACCCTGACTGGAAACTCCTGTTTGACACGGTCAATTATTGGTTCTTGCTGGAATCTGGGCCACCATTTGACATAAAATTGTCTGGCGATATTATATCCAATAATTTTTCATTTCCATTTGCATATCCATGGGATTTTGTACCTGCAAATAAATGTTAGTAAAATAGGAAACTGACTCTCATGTTTACTAGGTCTATAAACAGAGGAGAAGACTATAATTTGATCTTGAAGATCAGCTGTAAAGATTTCATGAATGGAGTCATGAACAAACCACCACTGTGCAAACCAGGATGTAATCTGGCTCTTGAAATCTTTATGAAACTGTAGGAACCAAGAATGATCGAAAGAATCATTTTAGTAGAGTATAAGTTTAAACCATGATTCTCTATAATCATAGTAATTAAACTTTCTCTTATGATAGGGTAAATCCCGGAGGGAAGAATGATGAGATCCCCAATCTTTGAGAGAAATAATTTTTAGAATATGTAGTGAATGATAAATAATTCTACTCTGGTAATTTTTATCAAGTATGAGCTTGACGAAAATGGACTGAGTATAAAATAGGATATCCTGATAGAACTGGAAGGTCTTTTCAGGATCAGATGGAATAAAGGTCCATCCTTGCTCAAGATAGGCTGTGACTAAGTCCATTGGGTTGCTTAAGTGAGCATGGACTGGTTCAATAGCAAATACATTTTGGGTATAGGCTTTGATGTAGTCAACTGTTGGGTCTTTTGGGACAAATTGGGGTTTGTGCTTGGAATATGGGTTTACTAATTGGCTAGTGGTAAAAGTAGTCTTGGGGCCTGCTGGGTCATTTGGAGAAAAATGCTAGGTGGCACTATAGTGAATTTGACTAGTGGCCTTGTTGGATTTGGATTACGTAGGGGTTGGAACCTATTGGTAATCTGGATAGCGGAGAATAAAGGTTTTGGGCTTGGCAAGACTGGTGGGTTTGGCAAAACTAACTGTTTATCCAGGTTTGCTTTTTCTTGGGCAAATATCTGACTAAGTTTTTTCTTTCCAGTATCCCTCTCGGCTTTGGAAGAAGTACCAGGGTTATTATCTTTCCGGTCCGCCATGAGATTCCTACAGAAATTCACGGGGTTAGAAAATCAGGAATGCAGTTATTACTGCCTTTAATATATTCGATATCAAAATCGAAAATATTTAAAATAGATTGTCATCGGGCAAAAATCTGCTTACTAGCAATGTTTTGGACATCATTTTTCAAAACATATTTTGCAGATTTACAATCAACTCGGATGAGAAATTTTTGATTTAATATATCATCCTGAAATTTAGAGATACACAGGACAATAGATAAAATTTATTTTTTAATAATACTATAATTTGCTTGTGCTTTATTCCAGATACGAGAGTGGAAACGAACGATTTGCTCTGGGGAGTCTGGAGTAAGTTTTTGAAGCAGAATACCACCGTAGCCAATGTCAAGGGCATCAGTTTGGATAATTTTAAAGGAATCAACCGAAGAAATACCAAGACAAGGCAAAATTTTAATGAACTACTTGACTTGTTGAACTATAGATGTATGAACAAATATCCAAGGAGGAGGATTTCCTTTGAGTCTGTCATACAGAGGTTTGACGGTTTTTCTAAGATCCTAATAGAAGTTAGAAACATAATTTAGAAACATAATTTAGGGGACCTAAGAACCTTTGAAGTTGAGTTTTATCTATGATCTCATCAGGGAACTTATCTGTAAATTGAAAAGAACAACTGGTGGGAACAATAGTGGATTGTTGGATGTTGTATCCTACGAACCTTACTGAAGTTTGGAACAACTTAATCTTGCTAGCTGAGATGACTAGACTATTGTGGCTAACTATCTCAAAGAAAGCATATAGGTGTTTCTAGTGTTCTTCTATAGATTTGGAGAAGATGAGAATGTCATCTATATATACTATAGAAAAATGACTAATTGAATTAAGAATTTTATTCATTAAATTTTAAAATTCACTAGGTGCATTTTTTAATATAAATGACATTACATTCCATTCATAATGACCAAAAAGAGTTGTAAATTCAGTCTTATATCTATGTTTTGAAAATATAAGGATTTGTCAATAACCACTTTTCAAATCAAATTTGAAAAAAATTATTGAATTATTAAATCTTTTAATTAAATCCTATTTGTTTGGAATTGAATACCTGATCCATTCCAATACAGAATTTAATGGTTTATAATTAATTACTAATCTTGGTACGTCTCTTTCTAATTCTGCATTTTTGATGACATAGAAAACTGGACAGAACCAAGGAGATTTGCTCTTCCTAATGATACCATTTTTGAGTAATTCAGAAATATTTTTTTTACAGATTTTTATTACTTCATGGTTCTTTTGGATGGGCTTGGATTTAGTAGGAATATCTGTTTCACTAAATCTTTTTATATATGGAAGTTTTACCATGTTTTTTCCTATGCCAGAAAGCTGTAGGAAGGTTAGAACATACTGCTGCTTCCATTTTAATCTAAATTGTTCAATTTGTTCAAGTAAAATTGGGTTTGTTAATTGTTCTTGAACTCTTTTATGGTGAATTTCTTCTTTGAAAAATTTTACCTGTTGAGTTTTTTGATTAATTAAATTAAGATACTTAGAGATTGAGTGGTCTTTTAGTTGTCTTAAAGTCTTAGTTTCTGGTTTATTAATAAACTGGAAAGTTACTGAATGACCAAATGGCTTAGTGGTTACACCCTTAATGTCAGTCGTAAAAGGATACAGAAGATATACGAATGACAACCCAAAGATAACTTCACTAGTCATATTTTGTACTAGGACAAAAGATGTTTTAAAACATACATTATATTGACAAATGTGTACATTTGACAACTTGTATTTAACTTTCATTTTACTACCATTTGTTGAACTAAGTTTCTCAATTATTTTTTGGTAATACTTAGTTGGTATAACTCCTTCTTGAATATAGTTAACATCTGCACCTGTATCAATAAAGGTNTGGGACCCTGACTGGAAACTCCTGTTTGACACGGTCAATTATTGGTTCTTGCTGGAATCTGGGCCACCATTTGACATAAAATTGTCTGGCGATATTATATCCAATAATTTTTCATTTCCATTTGCATATCCATGGGATTTTGTACCTGCAAATAAATGTTAGTAAAATAGGAAACTGACTCTCATGTTTACTAGGTCTATAAACAGAGGAGAAGACTATAATTTGATCTTGAAGATCAGCTGTAAAGATTTCATGAATGGAGTCATGAACAAACCACCACTGTGCAAACCAGGATGTAATCTGGCTCTTGAAATCTTTATGAAACTGTAGGAACCAAGAATGATCGAAAGAATCATTTTAGTAGAGTATAAGTTTAAACCATGATTCTCTATAATCATAGTAATTAAACTTTCTCTTATGATAGGGTAAATCCCGGAGGGAAGAATGATGAGATCCCCAATCTTTGAGAGAAATAATTTTTAGAATATGTAGTGAATGATAAATAATTCTACTCTGGTAATTTTTATCAAGTATGAGCTTGACGAAAATGGACTGAGTATAAAATAGGATATCCTGATAGAACTGGAAGGTCTTTTCAGGATCAGATGGAATAAAGGTCCATCCTTGCTCAAGANTCTCAATTATTTTTTGGTAATACTTAGTTGGTATAACTCCTTCTTGAATATAGTTAACATCTGCACCTGTATCAATAAAGGTAATGGTTTCTAATTCATAATCATTGTCAATAATGATTTTTACTTGAGAATACCATTTTTGAAAACTAATTTTGTTAACCAGATTAATTCTACAACTATTATTTGTTTGTGAAGACCCATCATGAGATGNCATTGGGTTGCTTAAGTGAGCATGGACTGGTTCAATAGCAAATACATTTTGGGTATAGGCTTTGATGTAGTCAACTGTTGGGTCTTTTGGGACAAATTGGGGTTTGTGCTTGGAATATGGGTTTACTAATTGGCTAGTGGTAAAAGTAGTCTTGGGGCCTGCTGGGTCATTTGGAGAAAAATGCTAGGTGGCACTATAGTGAATTTGACTAGTGGCCTTGTTGGATTTGGATTACGTAGGGGTTGGAACCTATTGGTAATCTGGATAGCGGAGAATAAAGGTTTTGGGCTTGGCAAGACTGGTGGGTTTGGCAAAACTAACTGTTTATCCAGGTTTGCTTTTTCTTGGGCAAATATCTGACTAAGTTTTTTCTTTCCAGTATCCCTCTCGGCTTTGGAAGAAGTACCAGGGTTATTATCTTTCCGGTCCGCCATGAGATTCCTACAGAAATTCACGGGGTTAGAAAATCAGGAATGCAGTTATTACTGCCTTTAATATATTCGATATCAAAATCGAAAATATTTAAAATAGATTGTCATCGGGCAAAAATCTGCTTACTAGCAATGTTTTGGACATCATTTTTCAAAACATATTTTGCAGATTTACAATCAACTCGGATGAGAAATTTTTGATTTAATATATCATCCTGAAATTTAGAGATACACAGGACAATAGATAAAATTTATTTTTTAATAATACTATAATTTGCTTGTGCTTTATTCCAGATACGAGAGTGGAAACGAACGATTTGCTCTGGGGAGTCTGGAGTAAGTTTTTGAAGCAGAATACCACCGTAGCCAATGTCAAGGGCATCAGTTTGGATAATTTTAAAGGAATCAACCGAAGAAATACCAAGACAAGGCAAAATTTTAATGAACTACTTGACTTGTTGAACTATAGATGTATGAACAAATATCCAAGGAGGAGGATTTCCTTTGAGTCTGTCATACAGAGGTTTGACGGTTTTTCTAAGATCCTAATAGAAGTTAGAAACATAATTTAGAAACATAATTTAGGGGACCTAAGAACCTTTGAAGTTGAGTTTTATCTATGATCTCATCAGGGAACTTATCTGTAAATTGAAAAGAACAACTGGTGGGAACAATAGTGGATTGTTGGATGTTGTATCCTACGAACCTTACTGAAGTTTGGAACAACTTAATCTTGCTAGCTGAGATGACTAGACTATTGTGGCTAACTATCTCAAAGAAAGCATATAGGTGTTTCTAGTGTTCTTCTATAGATTTGGAGAAGATGAGAATGTCATCTATATATACTATAGAAAAATGACTAATTGAATTAAGAATTTTATTCATTAAATTTTAAAATTCACTAGGTGCATTTTTTAATATAAATGACATTACATTCCATTCATAATGACCAAAAAGAGTTGTAAATTCAGTCTTATATCTATGTTTTGAAAATATAAGGATTTGTCAATAACCACTTTTCAAATCAAATTTGAAAAAAATTATTGAATTATTAAATCTTTTAATTAAATCCTATTTGTTTGGAATTGAATACCTGATCCATTCCAATACAGAATTTAATGGTTTATAATTAATTACTAATCTTGGTACGTCTCTTTCTAATTCTGCATTTTTGATGACATAGAAAACTGGACAGAACCAAGGAGATTTGCTCTTCCTAATGATACCATTTTTGAGTAATTCAGAAATATTTTTTTTTACAGATTTTCATTACTTCATGGTTCTTTTGGATGGGCTTGGATTTAGTAGGAATATCTGTTTCACTAAATCTTTTTATATATGGAAGTTTTACCATGTTTTTTCCTATGCCAGAAAGCTGTAGGAAGGTTAGAACATACTGCTGCTTCCATTTTAATCTAAATTGTTCAATTTGTTCAAGTAAAATTGGGTTTGTTAATTGTTCTTGAACTCTTTTATGGTGAATTTCTTCTTTGAAAAATTTTACCTGTTGAGTTTTTTGATTAATTAAATTAAGATACTTAGAGATTGAGTGGTCTTTTAGTTGTCTTAAAGTCTTAGTTTCTGGTTTATTAATAAACTGGAAAGTTACTGAATGACCAAATGGCTTAGTGGTTACACCCTTAATGTCAGTCGTAAAAGGATACAGAAGATATACGAATGACAACCCAAAGATAACTTCACTAGTCATATTTTGTACTAGGACAAAAGATGTTTTAAAACATACATTATATTGACAAATGTGTACATTTGACAACTTGTATTTAACTTTCATTTTACTACCATTTGTTGAACTAAGTTTCTCAATTATTTTTTGGTAATACTTAGTTGGTATAACTCCTTCTTGAATATAGTTAACATCTGCACCTGTATCAATAAAGGTAATGGTTTCTAATTCATAATCATTGTCAATAATGATTTTTACTTGAGAATACCATTTTTGAAAACTAATTTTGTTAACCAGATTAATTCTACAACTATTATTTGTTTGTGAAGACCCATCATGAGATGACAGGTTCGTTACACCCGAAGTTTCCACTAAATAGGTGGAGGTTACAGGTATCCGCTGTAATTGTGTTCCATCTTGAGATTCTGTCTCAGATTGATCATTNACTAGTGGCCTTGTTGGATTTGGATTACGTAGGGGTTGGAACCTATTGGTAATCTGGATAGCGGAGAATAAAGGTTTTGGGCTTGGCAAGACTGGTGGGTTTGGCAAAACTAACTGTTTATCCAGGTTTGCTTTTTCTTGGGCAAATATCTGACTAAGTTTTTTCTTTCCAGTATCCCTCTCGGCTTTGGAAGAAGTACCAGGGTTATTATCTTTCCGGTCCGCCATGAGATTCCTACAGAAATTCACGGGGTTAGAAAATCAGGAATGCAGTTATTACTGCCTTTAATATATTCGATATCAAAATCGAAAATATTTAAAATAGATTGTCATCGGGCAAAAATCTGCTTACTAGCAATGTTTTGGACATCATTTTTCAAAACATATTTTGCAGATTTACAATCAACTCGGATGNTTATATATGGAAGTTTTACCATGTTTTTTCCTATGCCAGAAAGCTGTAGGAAGGTTAGAACATACTGCTGCTTCCATTTTAATCTAAATTGTTCAATTTGTTCAAGTAAAATTGGGTTTGTTAATTGTTCTTGAACTCTTTTATGGTGAATTTCTTCTTTGAAAAATTTTACCTGTTGAGTTTTTTGATTAATTAAATTAAGATACTTAGAGATTGAGTGGTCTTTTAGTTGTCTTAAAGTCTTAGTTTCTGGTTTATTAATAAACTGGAAAGTTACTGAATGACCAAATGGCTTAGTGGTTACACCCTTAATGTCAGTCGTAAAAGGATACAGAAGATATACGAATGACAACCCAAAGATAACTTCACTAGTCATATTTTGTACTAGGACAAAAGATGTTTTAAAACATACATTATATTGACAAATGTGTACATTTGACAACTTGTATTTAACTTTCATTTTACTACCATTTGTTGAACTAAGTTTCTCAATTATTTTTTGGTAATACTTAGTTGGTATAACTCCTTCTTGAATATAGTTAACATCTGCACCTGTATCAATAAAGGTAATGGTTTCTAATTCATAATCATTGTCAATAATGATTTTTACTTGAGAATACCATTTTTGAAAACTAATTTTGTTAACCAGATTAATTCTACAACTATTATTTGTTTGTGAAGACCCATCATGAGATGACAGGTTCGTTACACCCGAAGTTTCCACTAAATAGGTGGAGGTTACAGGTATCCGCTGTAATTGTGTTCCATCTTGAGATTCTGTCTCAGATTGATCATTTACTAATGACTGTTTTTCAGAATCAAAGTCCTTTGTAACGCCAAAATTATCAATGTGTAAAAAACTTAAAGCTTCTGCAAATTTTTTGTCTTGAGCTTTTAGTTCTTTAATTTCAGATTTTATTTTATTAATTTCAGTCTGGAAATCTTGTAAAGTGAGTTCTTTTTTTTTTCTCTTTACTAAATCTTTCCATTGCATTATTGAAGGTAATAAGTTGTTTACTACTGGAAACATTTTTACCATCTTGTTTAACTAAAAGATCTTTGAGCTTTTTAACATATTTAATTTTTAGCTCCGGATCCTCAATCTTACTAATTAATTCAATGAGAATGTGTTCTTCCTTATTCTCTTTGGTTATTACATTGACTGTCTTATAGAAACAACTATCCTTGCAACCTAATTTGATGTTAGGGTCAATAGGATTACTAGAGGTGATTGATATTCTGATTCAATTTCAAAACTACTTTTGGATTCTGAATCTGCTTCACTAAGATTATTTAGCCTAAAGATTTTAAGAATTTCTTCTTCTTCTTGAGGAGCTAATTTTAATCNGATGACAGGTTCGTTACACCCGAAGTTTCCACTAAATAGGTGGAGGTTACAGGTATCCGTTGTAATTGTGTTCCATCTTGAGATTCTGTCTCAGATTGATCATTTACTAATGACTGTTTTTCAGAATCAAAGTCCTTTGTAACGCCAAAATTATCAATGTGTAAAAAACTTAAAGCTTCTGCAAATTTTTTGTCTTGAGCTTTTAGTTCTTTAATTTCAGATTTTATTTTATTAATTTCAGTCTGGAAATCTTGTAAAGTGAGTTCTTTTTTTTTTCTCTTTACTAAATCTTTCCATTGCATTATTGAAGGTAATAAGTTGTTTACTACTGGAAACATTTTTACCATCTTGTTTAACTAAAAGATCTTTGAGCTTTTTAACATATTTAATTTTTAGCTCCGGATCCTCAATCTTACTAATTAATTCAATGAGAATGTGTTCTTCCTTATTCTCTTTGGTTATTACATTGACTGTCTTATAGAAACAACTATCCTTGCAACCTAATTTGATGTTAGGGTCAATAGGATTACTAGAGGTGATTGATATTCTGATTCAATTTCAAAACTACTTTTGGATTCTGAATCTGCTTCACTAAGATTATTTAGCCTAAAGATTTTAAGAATTTCTTCTTCTTCTTGAGGAGCTAATTTTAATCTTTTAACTTGTTTTTTAACTGGGCAATTAGGACTAATATGACCCTTTTTTCCACAGTTAAAATATTTAACATCAGACTTAGATGTACTAGCTTTTTTCCTGAATTTTTTCTTATAAATTTTATGCTTATAAGATTTTCAGGGTTTTGTTCTAGATTTTTCACAAAAACTAGGTTTGCTAAAAGTCTGTTTATTGCGAGATTAATGACTTTTGCTTCGGCAATAAGGTTTATGGGTTTTGTGTTTTCTGTTGGCAGATGGTGCTACTAAAGGGAGACCATATTGTTCGCAGAAATTTCTCATTTCATATTTAGTCTTTTTCTTGTCGTTGGCTAATTGTTTACTAAGTTTCATGTCAATACACATTTTAAGACCTTCCTTTTGGATGGTACTAACAAGATTATCATAGGTAAGAGAATCATACTCTATGATTCATGTGTCCTTACTAAGTGCATCTCTAATCTTATGGGCAAAGAGATTGGGGAGGTCATTAACAAATTTTTCTTTCCAGAAAAACTTATTGCAATCTGGACGAAGTATGACTCGAGAGATGAATACATCCTTGTACCATCTAAAGTCACTTAGTGTTGGGCACCTAAGATTACTAAGCTGGTCATGGATTCTAGCTTCAATGGAACTAGGTGTGCCAACAAAATGTTTAATAATGGTATAAATGAGAGTATTGATACCATCAGATCTACCTTGACCAAGAACTTGGTCAAATACAGGTATACCATCATCATCCTTAACAACAACATACTTAATCTCATCTCTAATTTTCTGAGTGAGATAATTGTCCTACCAACTACGTAGCATACCAGTGAATTCTGAGGCAATATGATCAACTATCTCAGGTTCATTTTGGTCAAGGTTTGTGACATAGTTGTTAATAACCATGGACATGTGGTTGATTTTATTCAGGATTTCTTGTTCACTTAAACCATCTATGTTCCATTCATAGAGTTTGTTAGACAGAACAGAAAACTGATTACTAATATTTTTTTCTTCAAATTGAAGATCAGGTGGTGTTGGTCTAGTATACCAGTTTTTACTAATACTAGTTGGATTAACATTCAAAAAAGTTAATTTGTTAATCTTTTGGTTACCAAAATGTTCTTCTAATTTATTAATTTCAGAATCAGATGAACTTATTGAGCAAACATCCGATGAATCATTAGAAGTTTGATTAATGACAGTAACTTGAGAAGGACCTTCTTTCTTTTTGGAAGATGGTTCTTTTAGCTTCATTTTAGAAATAAGTTTGTCAATCTTCTCAATGTTTTTGACTATCTTTAACTCCTAATTTACTGCGATCTTCAGGTAGGTGAATTAGAGGTTGTTCTAATTTAGTACCTGGTTTGATTTCATCAATTTTATTTTCAATTTTATCTAACTGTTTGCATATAATAATTAAACTTTGGTTAGTAAAATTGTTCTGTTCAACAATTGTTTTCTTAGACTCATCAGTAGAGAGTTTGAAAGGTGAGGCAACTATAGATCCACCATGGTCAATGACTATGGTTTCAACTGGAGGGTGACTAGATGATATAGTGAATTTTTCTGTTTTCCACTTATATTGTGTAACAACATTAACTTCTTTATGGAAGCTATCAAGATAATCAAAGAATAGGATTTCAGCTTCTAATTTATACATTAGCTTAACCCATTATTTTCTTATCTCGATCTGTTGTTGTGAATTGAATCTTTTAAAGTACTTATGTTTTTTAGATTTATTTTCAGATGATTTAAAGTCTATTTTTAATCTATTCATATTAGGCATGAATAGGGTACTAGACTCTTTCCTAATCATGAGTAACTGGTGATTTACCGAAGCATTACTCTAGAGGTCATTAAAAGTAGGAGAAGGGGTGAAGTCTTCTTCTTTATCATCTTCTTATGTTTTTTGTTGTGGAATACTCTGATGTAGAGTATAACACGACCTACTAATTTGTGAAGAGGAATTATGAATTCCTTTTAATTTGAAAAGTCTTTGAATTTCTTTATCTATTTCTTGATCTCATTTAGAGAGTCTAGAATTGGATTTAGATTTTCTACCTTCATTAATTTGAATAGGTTTATTAAATGTTTTGCTTGATCTTGCAGAATCAAAGGAGATTCTTACTGAGCCATCCGATAATTGGTGGATGTTCTCTATGTTTGCAGTGGTATTTTCACTATCTTTATCATGGTTTTCATTTTTTACTTGTAATTCTTCATTAAAGGCTTTAAGGAGCCAACTAGTTTTATAGATGTCTCGATGGGATACTTTTGGAATATTTCATCCAGTCCAATCTACTCTTGTTTCTCCAAACTCATGTTCTTCTTCATTTACTATATTAGGTATAGTGCTTAATGAAGATCTAGATGAACTAGTCATAGAGTTAGATTTAAATAATCTACTCATTACTAAATTTAAACTTTTTTAATTTGATAAATTAATTTTAATATTTGGTGTCATGATACATACCCCCTAACATACATATTCTCTCAGAACCTGTCTGNATTTTGGTAACCAAAAGATTAACAAATTAACTTTTTTGAATGTTAATCCAACTAGTATTAGTAAAAACNATACATATTCTCTCAGAACCTGTCTGGTTTTCCTAAAACTGCCTACACAAGGACTTACAAAACGGGAATGGTCGACTATTCTCTCTCGGGAGACAAAGGCTGGGTGATCAAGGTAAACCAAAATTAAAACTGATTTACTAATTGAAGCTGTAGAAATTTAGAACAAGTAAGATGACTCAAATATAACTGCATGGGTAACTATCCAGACCGTTATATTTGAGTTATCTTACTTGTTCTAAATTTCTACAGATTCAATTAGTAAATCAATTTTAATTTTGGTTCACCCTGATCACCCAGCCTTTGTCTCTCGAGAGAGAATAGTCGACTATTCCCAATTTGTAAGTCCTTGTGTAGGCAGTTTTAGGGAAACCAGACAGGTTCTGAGAGAATATGTATGTTAGGGGGTATGTATCATGACACCAAATATTAAAATTAATTTATCAAATTAAAAAAGTTTAAATTTAGTAATGAGTAGATTATTTAAATCTAACTCTATGACTAGTTCATCTAGATCTTCATTAAGCACTATACCTAATATAGTAAATGAAGAAGAACATGAGTTTGGAGAAACAAGAGTAGATTGGACTGGATGAAATATTCCAAAAGTATCCCATCGAGACATCTATAAAACTAGTTGGCTCCTTAAAGCCTTTAATGAAGAATTACAAGTAAAAAATGAAAACCATGATAAAGATAGTGAAAATACCACTGCAAACATAGAGAACATCCACCAATTATCGGATGGCTCAGTAAGAATCTCCTTTGATTCTGCAAGATCAAGCAAAACATTTAATAAACCTATTCAAATTAATGAAGGTAGAAAATCTAAATCCAATTCTAGACTCTCTAAATGAGATCAAGAAATAGATAAAGAAATTCAAAGACTTTTCAAATTAAAAGGAATTCATAATTCCTCTTCACAAATTAGTAGGTCGTGTTATACTCTACATCAGAGTATTCCACAACAAAAAACATAAGAAGATGATAAAGAAGAAGACTTCACCCCTTCTCCTACTTTTAATGACCTCTAGAGTAATGCTTCGGTAAATCACCAGTTACTCATGATTAGGAAAGAGTCTAGTACCCTATTCATGCCTAATATGAATAGATTAAAAATAGACTTTAAATCATCTGAAAATAAATCTAAAAAACATAAGTACTTTAAAAGATTCAATTCACAACAACAGATCGAGATAAGAAAATAATGGGTTAAGCTAATGTATAAATTAGAAGCTGAAATCCTATTCTTTGATTATCTTGATAGCTTCCATAAAGAAGTTAATGTTGTTACACAATATAAGTGGAAAACAGAAAAATTCACTATATCATCTAGTCACCCTCCAGTTGAAACCATAGTCATTGACCATGGTGGATCTATAGTTGCCTCACCTTTCAAACTCTCTACTGATGAGTCTAAGAAAACAATTGTTGAACAGAACAATTTTACTAACCAAAGTTTAATTATTATATGCAAACAGTTAGATAAAATTGAAAATAAAATTGATGAAATCAAACCAGGTACTAAATTAGAACAACCTCTAATTCACCTACCTGAAGATCGCAGTAAATTAGGAGTTAAAGATAGTCAAAACATTGAGAAGATTGACAAACTTATTTCTAAAATGAAGCTAAAAGAACCATCTTCCAAAAAGAAAGAAGGTCCTTCTCAAGTTACTGTCATTAATCAAACTTCTAATGATTCATCGGATGTTTGCTCAATAAGTTCATCTGATTCTGAAATTAATAAATTAGAAGAACATTTTGGTAACCAAAAGATTAACAAATTAACTTTTTTGAATGTTAATCCAACTAGTATTAGTAAAAACTGGTATACTAGACCAACACCACCTGATCTTCAATTTGAAGAAAAAAATATTAGTAATCAGTTTTCTGTTCAGTCTAACAAACTCTATGAATGGAACATAGATGGTTTAAGTGAACAAGAAATCTATAATAAAATCAACCACATGTCCATGGTTATTAACAACTATGTCACAAACCTTGACCAAAATGAACCTGAGATAGTTGATCATATTGCCTCAAGATTCACTGGTATGTTATGTAGTTGGTGAGACAATTATCTCACTCAGAAAATTATAGATGACATTAAGTATGTTGTTGTCAAGGATGATGATGGTATACTTGTATTTGACCAAGCTCTTAGACAAGGTAGACCTGATGGTGTCAATACTCTCATTTATATAATTATTAAATATTTTGTTGGCACACCTAGTTCCATTGAAGCTAGAATCCATGACCAGTTTAGTAACANACCCTGATCACCCAGCCTTTGTCTCTCGAGAGAGAATAGTCGACTATTCCCAATTTGTAAGTCCTTGTGTAGGCAGTTTTAGGGAAACCAGACAGGTTCTGAGAGAATATGTATGTTAGGGGGTATGTATCATGACACCAAATATTAAAATTAATTTACAAAATTGAAAAATTTTAAATTTAGTAATGAGTAGATTATTCAGATCTAACTCAATGGCTAGCTCATCTAGATCTTCATTAAGCACTATATCTAATATAGTAAATGAAGAAGAACATGAGTTTGGAGAAACAAGAGTAGATTGAACTAGATGAAATATTTCAAAAGTATCCCATCGAGACATCTATAGAACTAGTTGACTCCTTAAAGCCTTTAATGAAGAATTACAAGTAAAAACTATTGAACAAGTATATCCTTTTTTTAAGGATGAACAAACTTGTCAATTATTATGTCCCAAAACCCTTAAAAAACATAGGGAAAAAGGATTTAATTTTATTCACCTTGGGTTAGTACAAGTGACAATTAAACCATTAATCCAACAAGGAAAAAATTCAGCAGCCTTGTTAACTTTAAGAGATGCCAGGTTTTTAGAATATGAACCTAGTATCATTGGTATAATGGAAATATGTCTCCATAAAGGACCAGTTTATTTTAATTGTTTTCCCGATTTTACCTTAAGTTTTGGATGCAAAAATACTCCTTTAGCTTTAACCTTAGGAATAAAGCTTACAGGAAGCATTACTAAATTGGTAAAAGAAACTGAATCAATAGAACTAATCTACATGATTTACTATAAATGCATTACCACAAACCTGAATGTGCATGCATTACAGAAAAGTCATTTAGGAAGCACTACACTGATTCAAGCCGGTACTAGTCAATCTAATTTGCAAGCTCCTAAGCAAATCCTTTGAAAGGATATAACGCTCCCAGAATCTTAGATAGTAAAAAATGAAAATCATGATAAAGATAGTGAAAATACCACTACAAACATAGAGAACATCCACCAATTATCGGATGGCTCAGTAAGAATTTCCTTTGATTATGCAAGATCTAGTAAATCAAGCAGAACATTTAATAAACCTATTCAAATTAATGAAGGTAGAAAATCTGAATCTAGTTCTAGATTCTCTAAACAAGATCAAGAAATAGATAAAAAAATTCAAAGACTTTTCAAATTAAAAGGAATTGATAATTCCTCTTCACAAATTAGTAAGCCGTGTTATACTCCACATCAGAGTATTCCACAACAAAAAACAGAAGAAGAAGAAGAAGACTTCACCCCTTCTCCTGCTGCTAGTGACCTCCAGAGTAACGCTCTGATAAACCACCAGTTACTCATGATTAGGAAAGAGTCTAGTACCCTATTCATGTCTAATATGAATAGATTAAAAATAGACTTTGAATCATCTGAAAATAAATCTAAAAAACATAAGTACTTTAAAAGATTCAATTCACAACAACATATCGAGATAAGAAAACAATGGGTTAAGCTAATGTATAAATTAGAAATTGAAATCCTATTCTTTGATTATCTTGATAGCTTCCATAAAAAAGTTAATGTTGTTACACAATAGAAGTGGAAAACAGAAAAATTCACTATATCATCTAGTCACCCTCTAGTTGAAACCATAGTCATTGACCATGGTGGATCTATAGTTGCCTCACCTTTCAAACTCTCCACTGATGAGTCTGAGAAAATAATTGTTGAACAAAACAATTTTATTAACCAAAGCTTAATTATTATAGGCAAACAGTTAGATAAAATTGAAAATAAAATTGATGAAATCAAACCAGGTACTAAATTAGAACAACCTCTAATTNTTTTGTAAGTCCTTGTGTAGGCAGTTTTAGGAAAACCAGACAGGTTCTGAGAGAATATGTATGTTAGGGGGTATGTATCATGACACCAAATATTAAAATTAATTTATCAAATTAAAAAAGTTTAAATTTAGTAATGAGTAGATTATTTAAATCTAACTCTATGACTAGTTCATCTAGATCTTCATTAAGCACTATACCTAATATAGTAAATGAAGAAGAACATGAGTTTGGAGAAACAAGAGTAGATTGGACTGGATGAAATATTCCAAAAGTATCCCATCGAGACATCTATAAAACTAGTTGGCTCCTTAAAGCCTTTAATGAAGAATTACAAGTAAAAAATGAAAACCATGATAAAGATAGTGAAAATACCACTGCAAACATAGAGAACATCCACCAATTATCGGATGGCTCAGTAAGAATCTCCTTTGATTCTGCAAGATCAAGCAAAACATTTAATAAACCTATTCAAATTAATGAAGGTAGAAAATCTAAATCCAATTCTAGACTCTCTAAATGAGATCAAGAAATAGATAAAGAAATTCAAAGACTTTTCAAATTAAAAGGAATTCATAATTCCTCTTCACAAATTAGTAGGTCGTGTTATACTCTACATCAGAGTATTCCACAACAAAAAACATAAGAAGATGATAAAGAAGAAGACTTCACCCCTTCTCCTACTTTTAATGACCTCTAGAGTAATGCTTCGGTAAATCACCAGTTACTCATGATTAGGAAAGAGTCTAGTACCCTATTCATGCCTAATATGAATAGATTAAAAATAGACTTTAAATCATCTGAAAATAAATCTAAAAAACATAAGTACTTTAAAAGATTCAATTCACAACAACAGATCGAGATAAGAAAATAATGGGTTAAGCTAATGTATAAATTAGAAGCTGAAATCCTATTCTTTGATTATCTTGATAGCTTCCATAAAGAAGTTAATGTTGTTACACAATATAAGTGGAAAACAGAAAAATTCACTATATCATCTAGTCACCCTCCAGTTGAAACCATAGTCATTGACCATGGTGGATCTATAGTTGCCTCACCTTTCAAACTCTCTACTGATGAGTCTAAGAAAACAATTGTTGAACAGAACAATTTTACTAACCAAAGTTTAATTATTATATGCAAACAGTTAGATAAAATTGAAAATAAAATTGATGAAATCAAACCAGGTACTAAATTAGAACAACCTCTAATTCACCTACCTGAAGATCGCAGTAAATTAGGAGTTAAAGATAGTCAAAACATTGAGAAGATTGACAAACTTATTTCTAAAATGAAGCTAAAAGAACCATCTTCCAAAAAGAAAGAAGGTCCTTCTCAAGTTACTGTCATTAATCAAACTTCTAATGATTCATCGGATGTTTGCTCAATAAGTTCATCTGATTCTGAAATTAATAAATTAGAAGAACATTTTGGTAACCAAAAGATTAACAAATTAACTTTTTTGAATGTTAATCCAACTAGTATTAGTAAAAACTGGTATACTAGACCAACACCACCTGATCTTCAATTTGAAGAAAAAAATATTAGTAATCAGTTTTCTGTTCAGTCTAACAAACTCTATGAATGGAACATAGATGGTTTAAGTGAACAAGAAATCTATAATAAAATCAACCACATGTCCATGGTTATTAACAACTATGTCACAAACCTTGACCAAAATGAACCTGAGATAGTTGATCATATTGCCTCAAGATTCACTGGTATGTTATGTAGTTGGTGAGACAATTATCTCACTCAGAAAATTATAGATGACATTAAGTATGTTGTTGTCAAGGATGATGATGGTATACTTGTATTTGACCAAGCTCTTAGACAAGGTAGACCTGATGGTGTCAATACTCTCATTTATATAATTATTAAATATTTTGTTGGCACACCTAGTTCCATTGAAGCTAGAATCCATGACCAGTTTAGTAACATTAGGTGCCCAACACTAAGTGACTTTAGATGGTACAAGGATGTATTCATCTCTTGAGTCATGCTTCGTCCAGACTGCAATAAATCTTTTTAGAAAGAAAAATTTGTTAATGGCCTCCCCAATCTCTTTTCCCATAAGATTAGGGATGCACTTAGTAAGGACATAGGAATCATAGAGTATGATTCTCTTACCTATGGTAATCTTTTTAGTACCATCCAAAAGGAAGGTCTTAAAATGTGTATTGACATGAAATNCTAGCTCATCTAGATCTTCATTAAGCACTATATCTAATATAGTAAATGAAGAAGAACATGAGTTTGGAGAAACAAGAGTAGATTGAACTAGATGAAATATTTCAAAAGTATCCCATCGAGACATCTATAGAACTAGTTGACTCCTTAAAGCCTTTAATGAAGAATTACAAGTAAAAACTATTGAACAAGTATATCCTTTTTTTAAGGATGAACAAACTTGTCAATTATTATGTCCCAAAACCCTTAAAAAACATAGGGAAAAAGGATTTAATTTTATTCACCTTGGGTTAGTACAAGTGACAATTAAACCATTAATCCAACAAGGAAAAAATTCAGCAGCCTTGTTAACTTTAAGAGATGCCAGGTTTTTAGAATATGAACCTAGTATCATTGGTATAATGGAAATATGTCTCCATAAAGGACCAGTTTATTTTAATTGTTTTCCCGATTTTACCTTAAGTTTTGGATGCAAAAATACTCCTTTAGCTTTAACCTTAGGAATAAAGCTTACAGGAAGCATTACTAAATTGGTAAAAGAAACTGAATCAATAGAACTAATCTACATGATTTACTATAAATGCATTACCACAAACCTGAATGTGCATGCATTACAGAAAAGTCATTTAGGAAGCACTACACTGATTCAAGCCGGTACTAGTCAATCTAATTTGCAAGCTCCTAAGCAAATCCTTTGAAAGGATATAACGCTCCCAGAATCTTAGATAGTAAAAAATGAAAATCATGATAAAGATAGTGAAAATACCACTACAAACATAGAGAACATCCACCAATTATCAGATGGCTCAGTAAGAATTTCCTTTGATTATGCAAGATCTAGTAAATCAAGCAGAACATTTAATAAACCTATTCAAATTAATGAAGGTAGAAAATCTGAATCTAGTTCTAGATTCTCTAAACAAGATCAAGAAATAGATAAAAAAATTCAAAGACTTTTCAAATTAAAAGGAATTGATAATTCCTCTTCACAAATTAGTAAGCCGTGTTATACTCCACATCAGAGTATTCCACAACAAAAAACAGAAGAAGAAGAAGAAGACTTCACCCCTTCTCCTGCTGCNGTCTAACAAACTCTATGAATGGAACATAGATGGTTTAAGTGAACAAGAAATCCTGAATAAAATCAACCACATGTCCATGGTTATTAACAACTATGTCACAAACCTTGACCAAAATGAACCTGAGATAGTTGATCATATTGCCTCAAGATTCACTGGTATGTTATGTAGTTGGTGAGACAATTATCTCACTCAGAAAATTATAGATGACATTAAGTATGTTGTTGTCAAGGATGATGATGGTATACTTGTATTTGACCAAGCTCTTAGACAAGGTAGACCTGATGGTGTCAATACTCTCATTTATATAATTATTAAATATTTTGTTGGCACACCTAGTTCCATTGAAGCTAGAATCCATGACCAGTTTAGTAACATTAGGTGCCCAACACTAAGTGACTTTAGATGGTACAAGGATGTATTCATCTCTTGAGTCATGCTTCGTCCAGACTGCAATAAATCTTTTTAGAAAGAAAAATTTGTTAATGGCCTCCCCAATCTCTTTCCCCATAAGATTAGGGATGCACTTAGTAAGGACATAGGAATCATAGAGTATGATTCTCTTACCTATGGTAATCTTTTTAGTACCATCCAAAAGGAAGGTCTTAAAATGTGTATTGACATGAAATTTAGTAAACAATTAGCCAATGACAAGAAAAAGGCTAAATATGAAATGAGAAATTTCTGCGAACAATATGGTCTCTCTTCAGTAGCACCATTTGCCAGCAGAAAACACAAAACCCATAAACCTTATTCCCGAAGCAAAAATCATTACTCTCATAGTAAACAAACTTTTAGCAAACCTAGTTTTTATGAAAAATCTAGAACAAAACCCTGAAAATCTTATAAGCATAAAACTTATAAGAAAAAATCTAAGGAAAAAGCTAGTACATCTAAGTCTGATGTTAAATGTTTTAACTGTGGGAAAAAAAGTCATATTAGTCCTGNAATTACAAGTAAAAACTATTGAACAAGTATATCCTTTTTTTAAGGATGAACAAACTTGTCAATTATTATGTCCCAAAACCCTTAAAAAACATAGGGAAAAAGGATTTAATTTTATTCACCTTGGGTTAGTACAAGTGACAATTAAACCATTAATCCAACAAGGAAAAAATTCAGCAGCCTTGTTAACTTTAAGAGATGCCAGGTTTTTAGAATATGAACCTAGTATCATTGGTATAATGGAAATATGTCTCCATAAAGGACCAGTTTATTTTAATTGTTTTCCCGATTTTACCTTAAGTTTTGGATGCAAAAATACTCCTTTAGCTTTAACCTTAGGAATAAAGCTTACAGGAAGCATTACTAAATTGGTAAAAGAAACTGAATCAATAGAACTAATCTACATGATTTACTATAAATGCATTACCACAAACCTGAATGTGCATGCATTACAGAAAAGTCATTTAGGAAGCACTACACTGATTCAAGCCGGTACTAGTCAATCTAATTTGCAAGCTCCTAAGCAAATCCTTTGAAAGGATATAACGCTCCCAGAATCTTAGATAGTAAAAAATGAAAATCATGATAAAGATAGTGAAAATACCACTACAAACATAGAGAACATCCACCAATTATCAGATGGCTCAGTAAGAATTTCCTTTGATTATGCAAGATCTAGTAAATCAAGCAGAACATTTAATAAACCTATTCAAATTAATGAAGGTAGAAAATCTGAATCTAGTTCTAGATTCTCTAAACAAGATCAAGAAATAGATAAAAAAATTCAAAGACTTTTCAAATTAAAAGGAATTGATAATTCTTCTTCACAAATTAGTAAGCCGTGTTATACTCCACATCAGAGTATTCCACAACAAAAAACAGAAGAAGAAGAAGAAGACTTCACCCCTTCTCCTGCTGCTAGTGACCTCCAGAGTAACGCTCTGATAAACCACCAGTTACTCATGATTAGGAAAGAGTCTAGTACCCTATTCATGTCTAATATGAATAGATTAAAAATAGACTTTGAATCATCTGAAAATAAATCTAAAAAACATAAGTACTTTAAAAGATTCAATTCACAACAACATATCGAGATAAGAAAACAATGGGTTAAGCTAATGTATAAATTAGAAATTGAAATCCTATTCTTTGATTATCTTGATAGCTTCCATAAAGAAGTTAATGTTGTTACACAATAGAAGTGGAAAACAGAAAAATTCACTATATCATCTAGTCACCCTCTAGTTGAAACCATAGTCATTGACCATGGTGGATCTATAGTTGCCTCACCTTTCAAACTCTCCACTGATGAGTCTGAGAAAATAATTGTTGAACAAAACAATTTTATTAACCAAAGCTTAATTATTATAGGCAAACAGTTAGATAAAATTGAAAATAAAATTGATGAAATCAAACCAGGTACTAAATTAGAACAACCTCTAATTCACCTACCTGAATATCGCAGTAAATTAGGAGTTAAAGATAGTCAAAACATTGAGAAGATTGACAAACTTATTTCTAAAATGAAGCTAAAAGAACCATCTTCCAAAAAGAAAGAAGGTCCTTCTCAAGTTACTGTCATTAATCAAACTTCTAATGATTCATCGGATGTTTGCTCAATAAGTTCATCTGATTCTGAAATTAATAAATTAGAAGAACATTTTGGTAACCAAAAGATTAACAAATTAACTTTTTTGAATGTTAATCCAACTAGTATTAGTAAAAACTGGTATACTAGACCAACACCACCTGATCTTCAATTTGAAGAAAAAAATATTAGTAATCAGTTTTCTGTTCTGTCTAACAAACTCTATGAATGGAACATAGATGGTTTAAGTGAACAAGAAATCTATAATAAAATCAACCACATGTCCATGGTTATTAACAACTATGTCACAAACCTTGACCAAAATGAACCTGAGATAGTTGATCATATTGCCTCAAGATTCACTGGTATGTTATGTAGTTGGTGAGACAATTATCTCACTCAGAAAATTATAGATGACATTAAGTATGTTGTTGTCAAGGATGATGATGGTATACTTGTATTTGACCAAGCTCTTAGACAAGGTAGACCTGATGGTGTCAATACTCTCATTTATATAATTATTAAATATTTTGTTGGCACACCTAGTTCCATTGAAGCTAGAATCCATGACCAGTTTAGTAACATTAGGTGCCCAACACTAAGTGACTTTAGATGGTACAAGGATGTATTCATCTCTTGAGTCATGCTTCGTCCAGACTGCAATAAATCTTTTTAGAAAGAAAAATTTGTTAATGGCCTCCCCAATCTCTTTCCCCATAAGATTAGGGATGCACTTAGTAAGGACATAGGAATCATAGAGTATGATTCTCTTACCTATGGTAATCTTTTTAGTACCATCCAAAAGGAAGGTCTTAAAATGTGTATTGACATGAAATTTAGTAAACAATTAGCCAATGACAAGAAAAAGGCTAAATATGAAATGAGAAATTTCTGCGAACAATATGGTCTCTCTTCAGTAGCACCATTTGCCAGCAGAAAACACAAAACCCATAAACCTTATTCCCGAAGCAAAAATCATTACTCTCATAGTAAACAAACTTTTAGCAAACCTAGTTTTTATGAAAAATCTAGAACAAAACCCTGAAAATCTTATAAGCATAAAACTTATAAGAAAAAATCTAAGGAAAAAGCTAGTACATCTAAGTCTGATGTTAAATGTTTTAACTGTGGGAAAAAAAGTCATATTAGTCCTGATTGCCCAGTTAAAAAACAAGTTAAAAGATTAAAATTAGCCCCTCAAGAAGAAGAAGAAATTCTTAAAATCTTTAGGCTAAATAATCTTAGTGAAGCAGATTCAGACTCCAAAAGTAATTCTAAAACTGAATTAGAATATCAANGGGTTAGTACAAGTGACAATTAAACCATTAATCCAACAAGGAAAAAATTCAGCAGCCTTGTTAACTTTAAGAGATGCCAGGTTTTTAGAATATGAACCTAGTATCATTGGTATAATGGAAATATGTCTCCATAAAGGACCAGTTTATTTTAATTGTTTTCCCGATTTTACCTTAAGTTTTGGATGCAAAAATACTCCTTTAGCTTTAACCTTAGGAATAAAGCTTACAGGAAGCATTACTAAATTGGTAAAAGAAACTGAATCAATAGAACTAATCTACATGATTTACTATAAATGCATTACCACAAACCTGAATGTGCATGCATTACAGAAAAGTCATTTAGGAAGCACTACACTGATTCAAGCCGGTACTAGTCAATCTAATTTGCAAGCTCCTAAGCAAATCCTTTGAAAGGATATAACGCTCCCAGAATCTTAGATAGTAAAAAATGAAAATCATGATAAAGATAGTGAAAATACCACTACAAACATAGAGAACATCCACCAATTATCAGATGGCTCAGTAAGAATTTCCTTTGATTATGCAAGATCTAGTAAATCAAGCAGAACATTTAATAAACCTATTCAAATTAATGAAGGTAGAAAATCTGAATCTAGTTCTAGATTCTCTAAACAAGATCAAGAAATAGATAAAAAAATTCAAAGACTTTTCAAATTAAAAGGAATTGATAATTCTTCTTCACAAATTAGTAAGCCGTGTTATACTCCACATCAGAGTATTCCACAACAAAAAACAGAAGAAGAAGAAGAAGACTTCACCCCTTCTCCTGCTGCTAGTGACCTCCAGAGTAACGCTCTGATAAACCACCAGTTACTCATGATTAGGAAAGAGTCTAGTACCCTATTCATGTCTAATATGAATAGATTAAAAATAGACTTTGAATCATCTGAAAATAAATCTAAAAAACATAAGTACTTTAAAAGATTCAATTCACAACAACATATCGAGATAAGAAAACAATGGGTTAAGCTAATGTATAAATTAGAAATTGAAATCCTATTCTTTGATTATCTTGATAGCTTCCATAAAGAAGTTAATGTTGTTACACAATAGAAGTGGAAAACAGAAAAATTCACTATATCATCTAGTCACCCTCTAGTTGAAACCATAGTCATTGACCATGGTGGATCTATAGTTGCCTCACCTTTCAAACTCTCCACTGATGAGTCTGAGAAAATAATTGTTGAACAAAACAATTTTATTAACCAAAGCTTAATTATTATAGGCAAACAGTTAGATAAAATTGAAAATAAAATTGATGAAATCAAACCAGGTACTAAATTAGAACAACCTCTAATTCACCTACCTGAATATCGCAGTAAATTAGGAGTTAAAGATAGTCAAAACATTGAGAAGATTGACAAACTTATTTCTAAAATGAAGCTAAAAGAACCATCTTCCAAAAAGAAAGAAGGTCCTTCTCAAGTTACTGTCATTAATCAAACTTCTAATGATTCATCGGATGTTTGCTCAATAAGTTCATCTGATTCTGAAATTAATAAATTAGAAGAACATTTTGGTAACCAAAAGATTAACAAATTAACTTTTTTGAATGTTAATCCAACTAGTATTAGTAAAAACTGGTATACTAGACCAACACCACCTGATCTTCAATTTGAAGAAAAAAATATTAGTAATCAGTTTTCTGTTCAGTCTAACAAACTCTATGAATGGAACATAGATGGTTTAAGTGAACAAGAAATCTATAATAAAATCAACCACATGTCCATGGTTATTAACAACTATGTCACAAACCTTGACCAAAATGAACCTGAGATAGTTGATCATATTGCCTCAAGATTCACTGGTATGTTATGTAGTTGGTGAGACAATTATCTCACTCAGAAAATTATAGATGACATTAAGTATGTTGTTGTCAAGGATGATGATGGTATACTTGTATTTGACCAAGCTCTTAGACAAGGTAGACCTGATGGTGTCAATACTCTCATTTATATAATTATTAAATATTTTGTTGGCACACCTAGTTCCATTGAAGCTAGAATCCATGACCAGTTTAGTAACATTAGGTGCCCAACACTAAGTGACTTTAGATGGTACAAGGATGTATTCATCTCTTGAGTCATGCTTCGTCCAGACTGCAATAAATCTTTTTAGAAAGAAAAATTTGTTAATGGCCTCCCCAATCTCTTTTCCCATAAGATTAGGGATGCACTTAGTAAGGACATAGGAATCATAGAGTATGATTCTCTTACCTATGGTAATCTTTTTAGTACCATCCAAAAGGAAGGTCTTAAAATGTGTATTGACATGAAATTTAGTAAACAATTAGCCAATGACAAGAAAAAGGCTAAATATGAAATGAGAAATTTCTGCGAACAATATGGTCTCTCTTCAGTAGCACCATTTGCCAGCAGAAAACACAAAACCCATAAACCTTATTCCCGAAGCAAAAATCATTACTCTCATAGTAAACAAACTTTTAGCAAACCTAGTTTTTATGAAAAATCTAGAACAAAACCCTGAAAATCTTATAAGCATAAAACTTATAAGAAAAAATCTAAGGAAAAAGCTAGTACATCTAAGTCTGATGTTAAATGTTTTAACTGTGGGAAAAAAAGTCATATTAGTCCTGATTGCCCAGTTAAAAAACAAGTTAAAAGATTAAAATTAGCCCCTCAAGAAGAAGAAGAAATTCTTAAAATCTTTAGGCTAAATAATCTTAGTGAAGCAGATTCAGACTCCAAAAGTAATTCTAAAACTGAATTAGAATATCAATCAGCCTCTAGTAATCCTACTGAACCTAACATCAAATTAGGTTGCAAGGATAGTTGTCTCTATAAGACAGTCAGTGTAATAACCAAAGAGAATGAGGAAGAACACATTCTCATTGAGTTAATTAGTAAGATTGAGGATCCTGAGCTAAAAATTAAATATGTTAAAAAACTCAAAGATCTTTTAGTTGAACAAGATGGTAAAAATGTTTCCAGTAGTNTTAAGTTTTGGATGCAAAAATACTCCTTTAGCTTTAACCTTAGGAATAAAGCTTACAGGAAGCATTACTAAATTGGTAAAAGAAACTGAATCAATAGAACTAATCTACATGATTTACTATAAATGCATTACCACAAACCTGAATGTGCATGCATTACAGAAAAGTCATTTAGGAAGCACTACACTGATTCAAGCCGGTACTAGTCAATCTAATTTGCAAGCTCCTAAGCAAATCCTTTGANAGAGAAAAAGAAAGAACTCACTTTACAAGATCTCCAGACTGAAGTTAATAAAATAAAGTCTGAAATTAAAGAACAAAAAGCTCAAGACAAAAATTTACAGAAGCTTTAAGTTTTTTACACATTGATAATTTTGGCGTTACAAAGGACTTTGATCCTGAAAAACAGCCATTAGTAAATGATCAATCTGAGACAGAATCTCAAGATGAAACACAATTACAGCAGATACCTATAACCTCCACCTCTTTAGTGAAAATTTCGGGTGTAACGAAACTGTCATCTCATGATGGGTGTTCACAAACAAATGATAGTTATANAATCTTAGATAGTAAAAAATGAAAATCATGATAAAGATAGTGAAAATACCACTACAAACATAGAGAACATCCACCAATTATCAGATGGCTCAGTAAGAATTTCCTTTGATTATGCAAGATCTAGTAAATCAAGCAGAACATTTAATAAACCTATTCAAATTAATGAAGGTAGAAAATCTGAATCTAGTTCTAGATTCTCTAAACAAGATCNAACAAAATTAGTTTTCAAAAATAGTATTCTCAAGTAAAAATCATTATTGACAATGATTATGAATTAGAAACCATTGCCCTTATTGATACAGGTGCAGGTGTTAAATGTATTCAAGAAAGAGTTATACCAACTAAGTATTATCAAAAAATAATTGAGAAACTTAGTTCAGCAAATGGTAGTAAAATGAAAGTTAAATACAAATTGCNTTAGTAAGCCGTGTTATACTCCACATCAGAGTATTCCACAACAAAAAACAGAAGAAGAAGAAGAAGACTTCACCCCTTCTCCTGCTGCTTGTGACCTCCAGAGTAACGCTCCGATAAACCACCAGTTACTCATGATTAGNCAAATGTACATATTTGTCAAGACAATGTATGTTTTAAAACATTCTTTGTCCTAGTACAAAATATGACTAGTGAAGTTATCCTTGGGTTGCCATTCGTATATCTTCTGTATCCTTTTACGACTGACACTAAGGGTGTAACCACTAAGCCATTTGGTCACTCAGTAACTTTCCAATTTATTAATAAACCAGAAACTAAGACTTTAAGATAACTAAAAGACTACTCAGTCTCTAAGTATCTTAATTTAATAAATCGNATCTGAAAATAAATCTAAAAAACATAAGTACTTTAAAAGATTCAATTCACAACAACATATCGAGATAAGAAAACAATGGGTTAAGCTAATGTATAAATTAGAAATTGAAATCCTATTCTTTGATTATCTTGATAGCTTCCATAAAAAAGTTAATGTTGTTACACAATAGAAGTGGAAAACAGAAAAATTCACTATATCATCTAGTCACCCTCTAGTTGAAACCATAGTCATTGACCATGGTGGATCTATAGTTGCCTCACCTTTCAAACTCTCCACTGATGAGTCTGAGAAAATAATTGTTGAACAAAACAATTTTATTAACCAAAGCTTAATTATNACCCTCCAGTTGAAACCATAGTCATTGACCATGGTGGATCTATAGTTGCCTCACCTTTCAAACTCTCTACTGATGAGTCTAAGAAAACAATTGTTGAACAGAACAATTTTACTAACCAAAGTTTAATTATTATATGCAAACAGTTAGATAAAATTGAAAATAAAATTGATGAAATCAAACCAGGTACTAAATTAGAACAACCTCTAATTCACCTACCTGAAGATCGCAGTAAATTAGGAGTTAAAGATAGTCAAAACATTGAGAAGATTGACAAACTTATTTCTAAAATGAAGCTAAAAGAACCATCTTCCAAAAAGAAAGAAGGTCCTTCTCAAGTTACTGTCATTAATCAAACTTCTAATGATTCATCGGATGTTTGCTCAATAAGTTCATCTGATTCTGAAATTAATAAATTAGAAGAACATTTTGGTAACCAAAAGATTAACAAATTAACTTTTTTGAATGTTAATCCAACTAGTATTAGTAAAAACTGGTATACTAGACCAACACCACCTGATCTTCAATTTGAAGAAAAAAATATTAGTAATCAGTTTTCTGTTCAGTCTAACAAACTCTATGAATGGAACATAGATGGTTTAAGTGAACAAGAAATCTATAATAAAATCAACCACATGTCCATGGTTATTAACAACTATGTCACAAACCTTGACCAAAATGAACCTGAGATAGTTGATCATATTGCCTCAAGATTCACTGGTATGTTATGTAGTTGGTGAGACAATTATCTCACTCAGAAAATTATAGATGACATTAAGTATGTTGTTGTCAAGGATGATGATGGTATACTTGTATTTGACCAAGCTCTTAGACAAGGTAGACCTGATGGTGTCAATACTCTCATTTATATAATTATTAAATATTTTGTTGGCACACCTAGTTCCATTGAAGCTAGAATCCATGACCAGTTTAGTAACATTAGGTGCCCAACACTAAGTGACTTTAGATGGTACAAGGATGTATTCATCTCTTGAGTCATGCTTCGTCCAGACTGCAATAAATCTTTTTAGAAAGAAAAATTTGTTAATGGCCTCCCCAATCTCTTTTCCCATAAGATTAGGGATGCACTTAGTAAGGACATAGGAATCATAGAGTATGATTCTCTTACCTATGGTAATCTTTTTAGTACCATCCAAAAGGAAGGTCTTAAAATGTGTATTGACATGAAATTTAGTAAACAATTAGCCAATGACAAGAAAAAGGCTAAATATGAAATGAGAAATTTCTGCGAACAATATGGTCTCTCTTCAGTAGCACCATTTGCCAGCAGAAAACACAAAACCCATAAACCTTATTCCCGAAGCAAAAATCATTACTCTCATAGTAAACAAACTTTTAGCAAACCTAGTTTTTATGAAAAATCTAGAACAAAACCCTGAAAATCTTATAAGCATAAAACTTATAAGAAAAAATCTAAGGAAAAAGCTAGTACATCTAAGTCTGATGTTAAATGTTTTAACTGTGGGAAAAAAAGTCATATTAGTCCTGATTGCCCAGTTAAAAAACAAGTTAAAAGATTAAAATTAGCCCCTCAAGAAGAAGAAGAAATTCTTAAAATCTTTAGGCTAAATAATCTTAGTGAAGCAGATTCAGACTCCAAAAGTAATTCTAAAACTGAATTAGAATATCAATCAGCCTCTAGTAATCCTACTGAACCTAACATCAAATTAGGTTGCAAGGATAGTTGTCTCTATAAGACAGTCAGTGTAATAACCAAAGAGAATGAGGAAGAACACATTCTCATTGAGTTAATTAGTAAGATTGAGGATCCTGAGCTAAAAATTAAATATGTTAAAAAACTCAAAGATCTTTTAGTTGAACAAGATGGTAAAAATGTTTCCAGTAGTAAACAACTTATTAGCTTCAATAATGCAATGGAAAGATTTAGTAAAGAGAAAAAGAAAGAACTCACTTTACAAGATCTCCAGACTGAAGTTAATAAAATAAAGTCTGAAATTAAAGAACAAAAAGCTCAAGACAAAAATTTACAGAAGCTTTAAGTTTTTTACACATTGATAATTTTGGCGTTACAAAGGACTTTGATCCTGAAAAACAGCCATTAGTAAATGATCAATCTGAGACAGAATCTCAAGATGAAACACAATTACAGCAGATACCTATAACCTCCACCTCTTTAGTGAAAATTTCGGGTGTAACGAAACTGTCATCTCATGATGGGTGTTCACAAACAAATGATAGTTATAGAATTAATCTGGTTAACAAAATTAGTTTTCAAAAATAGTATTCTCAAGTAAAAATCATTATTGACAATGATTATGAATTAGAAACCATTGCCCTTATTGATACAGGTGCAGGTGTTAAATGTATTCAAGAAAGAGTTATACCAACTAAGTATTATCAAAAAATAATTGAGAAACTTAGTTCAGCAAATGGTAGTAAAATGAAAGTTAAATACAAATTGCCAAATGTACATATTTGTCAAGACAATGTATGTTTTAAAACATTCTTTGTCCTAGTACAAAATATGACTAGTGAAGTTATCCTTGGGTTGCCATTCGTATATCTTCTGTATCCTTTTACGACTGACACTAAGGGTGTAACCACTAAGCCATTTGGTCACTCAGTAACTTTCCAATTTATTAATAAACCAGAAACTAAGACTTTAAGATAACTAAAAGACTACTCAGTCTCTAAGTATCTTAATTTAATTAATCGAAAAACTCAACAGGTAAAATTTCTCAAAGAAGAAATTCACCATAAAAGAGTTCAAGAACAATTAACAAACCCAATTTTACTTGAACAATTTAGATTAAACATGGAAGCAACAGTATGTTCTAACCTTCCTACAGTTTTCTGGCATAGGAAAAAACATATGGTAAAACTTCCATATATAAAAAGATTTAGTGAAATAGATATTCATACTAAATTCAGGCTCATCCAAATGAACCATGAAGTAATAGAAATTTGCAAAAAAGAGATTTTTGAATTACTCAAAAATGGTATCATTAGGAAGAGCAAATCTCCTTGGTCCTGCCCAGCTTTCTATGTCATCAAAAATACAAAATTAAAAAGAGGCGTATCAAGATTAGTAATTAATTATAAACTAATAAATTCTGTATTGGAATGGATCAGGTACCCAATTCTAAACAAACAGGATTTAATTAAAAGATTTAATAATTCAGTAATCTTTTTCAAATTTGATTTGAAAAGTGGTAATTGACAAATCCTTATATCTCCAGAAGATAGATATAAAACTGCATTTATAACTCCTTTTGGTCATTATAAATGGAATGTAATGCCCTTTGGATTAAAAAATTTACCTAGTGAATTTCAAAATATAATGAATGAAATTTTTAATTCAATTAGTCATTTTTCTATAGTTATATAGATGACATTCTCATCTTCTCCAAATCTATAGAAGAACACTGGAAGCACCTATATGCTTTCCTTGAGATAGTTAGCCACAATGGTCTAGTCATCTCAGCTAGCAAGATTAAGTTGTTTCAAACCTCAGTAAGGTTCTTAGGATGCAACATCCAACAATCCATTATTGTTCCCATCAGTCGTTCTATTCAATTTGCAGATAAGTTCCCTGATGAGATCACAGATAAAACTCAACTTCAAAGGTTCTTAGGTTCCCTAAATTATGTTTCTGACTTCTATCAGGATCTTAGGAAAATCATCAAACCTTTGTATGACAGACTCAAAGGAAATCCTCCTTGGACATCTGTTCATACATCCATAGTTTAACAAGTCAAGCAGTTCATTAAAACTTTGTCTTGCCTTGGTATTTCTTTGGTTGATTCCTTTAAAATCATCCAAACTGATGTCTCCGACATTGGCTACAGTGGTATTCTGCTTCAAAAACTTACTCCAGACTCCCTAGAGCAAATCGTTCGTTCCACTTTGGTATTTGGAATAAAGCACAAGCAAATTATAGTATTATTAAAAAATAAATTTTATCTATTGTCCTGTGTATCTCTAAATTCTAGGATGATATATTAAATCAAAAATTTCTAATCCGAGTTGATTGTAAATCTGTAAAATATGTTTTGAAAAATGATGTACAAAACATTGCTAGTAAGCAGATTTTTGTCCGATGACAATCTATTTTAAGTATTTTTGATTTTGATATCGAATATGTTAAAGGCAGTAATAACTGCATTTCTGATTTCCTAACCCGTGAATTTCTGCAGGAACCTCATGGCGGACCGAAAAAATAATAACCCTGATACCTCTTCCAAAGTCGGGAGGGATACTGGAAAGAAAAAACTTAGTCAGATATTTGCCTAAGAAAAGACAAACCTAGATAAACAGTTAGTTTTGCCAAACCCACCAATCTTGCCAAGCCCAAAACCTTTATCCTCCGCTATCCAGATTACCAATAGGTTCCAACCCCTAGGTAATCCTAACCCAACAAGGTGACTAGCCAAATCCACTATAGTGCCACCTACCACTTTTCTCCAAATAACCCAGCAGGCCCCAAGACCTGTTGTACCAGTCCAACCAGGCACCACTAGTTAATTAGTAAACCCATATTCCAAGCACAAACCCCAGTTTGTCCCAAAAGGCCCAACAGTTGACTACATCAAAGCCTATACCCAAAATATATTTGTTATTGAACTAGTCTATGCTCACTTAAGCAATCCAATGGACTTAGTCCCAGCCTTCCTTGAGCTAGGATGGACCTTTATTCCATCTGATCTTGAAAAAACCTTCCAGTTCTATCAGGATATCCTATTTTATACTCAGTCCATTTTCGTCAAGTTCATACTTGATAAAAATGACCAGAGTATAATTATTTATCATTCACTACATATTCTAAAAATTATTTCTCTCAAAGATTGGGGATCTCATCCTTATTCCCTCCAGAATTTACCCTATCATAAGAGAAAGTTTAATTACTATGATTATAGAAAATCATGATTTAAACTTATACTCTACCAAAATGATTCTTTCGATCATTCTTGGTTCTTACAGTTTCATAAAGATTTCAAGAGCCAGATTCCATTCTGGTTTGCACAGTGGTGGTTTGTTCATGGCTCCATTCATGAAATCCTTCCAGCTGATCTTCAAGATCAGATTATAGCATTCTCCTCTGTTTATAGACCTAGTAAACATGAGAGTTAATTTCTTATTTTACTAACATTTATTTGCAGGTACAAAGTCCCATGGATATGCAAATGAAAATGGAAAATTATTGGGTATAATGTCGCAAGACAATTTTATGTCAAATGTTGGCCCAAGTTCCAGCAAGAACCAATAATTGACCGTGTCAAACAGGAGTTTCCAGTCAGGGTCCCAACCTCAGTAGTGGTTCAGGCAAACCCCTCACCTCCAGTCAGACAAGTCATGCCTCCGCTCAGGATTTCTACTCCAGAAGAGCCCAAGAAATCCACTAAGAAAGAACCCAAGCAAGAGAAATTCTCCTCTAAGGATTCTAGCAAACAATCCAAGAAGAAGACAGTTGCCCTTATTGAGCTAGCATAACAACTTCTTCAACAAGCAACCAGTGAAAGCAGTTCTTCTGCGTCATCACAGGCGTCAGTCACCCCTACATTGGATCCCTTCAAAGATAGCCAGGATCCATATGCAGGATATGATGATCTGGTAGATATATCTACCCCATAATGATACTTGTCTATATGTGTGATAGCTTCAATCACTGCTTTCTTCAATAAAGAAAGAAAACTGTCTATTACATATATCGATGAGATATTATTTGGCATTCTGGATCTTTCCCCTAGTAAAGATGCCATCAGCCAACTATAAAAATCTGTTTTCCACCAAAAGTAGATTCTTTCCGACAACAGCAGGACCACCTGCCATTTAAGTCAATATTCACATGAGAAAAAGTAATTCACCTCTACTTTCCCACCGAAAGGCTAAGGTGAAACCACTTTACNTTGGCATTCTGGATCTTTCCCCTAGTAAAGATGCCATCAGCCAACTATAAAAATCTGCTTTCCACCAAAAGTAGATTCTTTCCGACAACAGCAGGACCATCTGCCATTTAAGTCAATATTCACATGAGAAAAAGTAATTCACCTCTACTTTCCCACCGAAAGGCTAAGGTGAAACCACTTTATCCAAGTTAAAGCACCCACGGAAGACAACGAAGCAATGATTCCAAATATTCCTTCAGAATTCCTTACATTTATATAAGGACTTCAGTCTTCACTCTCGAGGGGAAGCTCTAAGCCTTTAGCAATTGCTTCAAGAAGTTTTTTTGTTAAAGGCAAAATTCATTACACACCTAAAAAAAACACTCCTACCTCCACTATAAACCTGTATTTTTTAGATCTCTCATAATGATGCAAATGAAGAGTTTCTCTCCTATCCCCTTTCACTACTAGCCCACTTAGTGCTAGTATTGTAAGTATCTTAGTTTTATTTCATATTGTAATTTTGTAATTGTGCTACATCTTGTGATTCTCCCTAAACTCACATGAATTCCGCACTTGTTATATTTTAATCCTTAAAAATTAAAATTTAAAAATTTAGAAACTTTAATGTTTTATTGATATTTATAGTTTTCTTATATATGATGTATTGATGTTTATGACTTTTTTATTGTATTTTATTGTAATTGTTTATGTATTATCGAATTTATTGTGTTTTTTTTAGTGTTATTAGTTTATTGTGTTAGTTAATTGGTGCATGTTACTTAATTAAATTGTTAAAATGATCAAAAAATTAATAACTACAAAATATGTGTTCACCCGATTTTTTACTCAACTTTCTATCCGATTGTTTTAGATAGAATTCGGGTAAGAATAATACACTTAATTGAGTAGGGTAGACTAAAAAAAAAAAATTTCTGTAAAGTATCAGATAGGAAGATATAAAGCTATAATTCTTACTCGTAGGGTAAGGTAAGATGAACACCCTAGCATTGGTATTGAAAAATAGTTCCTAACCAAATATCTTAATTTGATTTGTTTTGTGACAATTATTTGTAAAATTAATAAATCAACATGAAAAAAAAAAAATCGGACACTTACCATGTTCTCATTTGATTAAAAAAACAAAGCAATTTTTTGGTGTCATAGTGAGACCCTTATATATTTTATGATTCTTTGAATTGTATTAATGCTCAGCTTCAAGCTAGGATGACGAGTCTATTATATTGAAACATGTATGATATAATCACCGATAATGTAACACAATTACCTTAATTTATACAATGAATACTATTTTTCATTAGAGCCCCCTCCCCTCTCCCTCTCCCTCTCCCTCTCCCTCTCCCTCTCCCTCTCCCTCCCCCAAAAAAAAATAAAAAAAAAGGAACAAAAATACTATTTTTCATTGGAGGGATTATAAGAAAAGTATAAAACATAATGACTACAAATAGAGGTGAGTACAAGAACCACGGATTCGAATTCTCTCCATTGCACTTCACTAGATTTTACTCTATTGTAAATTATCTACTATGTTTAATGAATAGCTAATTTGTGAACAATGGGTCACATTGCAATCCATGGTATGCGATATGCCATTGCATAAAAAAGAGGAAAAGTTTGGTAAAAATAATTTCAATTCAGAAATTAGGTCTAGGAGTGGCAAGCTTTGGGGGAGTCTTGAAGGGCAATTGTGAAAGTCAATTTTTCTCCCTTTTTTTTGGAGTGGTTGAGGGTGGGAGGGAAGTAAACTCTTCATAATCTATATTTATATCTATATTTGTCCTACTTATAAATGGCAGTATCTGCGAAGAACTTTTGATTTCTTATTTTATACTTAATTATTATGACAAAGTCAATTACCCCCACCTATATACTTTTATTTAGCTAATTTTTGTTTTTTACTTATAATTGACTTTCAATTTTTTTTGGACTCTTTTATAAAGACTTCTAAATTTTTTTGAACCCATTTATTAGTATTATAATTACGTACAATTTTCTATATATATATGAAGAAGTAAAATATTAAATGTATCTGCGAAAAAATTTTGACGTCCTATTTTATTCTTATAATTATGATAAAGTCAATTATATCCTTTTATATACTTTCATCTAGTTAATTTTTATTTTTTACTCATATTTGACTGTCAATCTGTTTTTAAATTATTATACACATTTAGTTATCAGATTGAATTTCACAGTCAAATATATGTTATATTTTATTTTTTGGTATCCAATAATATAATAATGATGGAATATATGTAGAGCTTGATGGGGAGTTCACATGTTTCCTCGGCATGACAATCTTGGATCCACAACGGATTGACACGTGTGTAGATACTCTCGAAGTTCTTTTGTGACTGACACGTGTCCTCGACATACATAGCCCCCCCGGGCGTTGAGCACTTGACACGTGTCCTCGGCACCAAGGTCTCTTGGAGCCCCAGCCGCTCGACACGTATCTTCGACGTCAAGGTCACACCGAGTGATTCTCCATTTGACACATTGCCTCGGCGTTAAATCTCCCCTACAAGCAAGATATGAATAATGATTTTGACAGTTGTCATGACTTGGAAATGAAGTTGGCCATCAATCACCAATCACCCTTTTCAAGACAATCAGGATGGTAGGAAAGATAGATCACTAGTCAAAGACGAGGGTGTAAAGCATAAATCTCTAAAATGTTAGCCCCTTGAGGGTAATGGATGAAAATGTCCTCGCACATGCACAGTCATAATCAAGTCACATTAAATGTTCCCTTCAGAAGAATGAGATGCATTTATTGCTAGNGTAAAGCATAAATCTCTAAAATGTTAGCCCCTTGAGGGTAATGGATGAAAATGTCCTTGCACATGCACAGTCATAATCAAGTCACATTAAATGTTCCCTTCAGAAGAATGAGATGCATTTATTGCTAGGCGAGCTCAGGAAAGTGAGCATTAAATGCAAGGAGATTCGAGCATTAAATTCAAAAACTTCAACCCCCATGAAAATGAAGGCTCACTACTTAGGGACTGAGCACCACCTGCTGCCTTCCAAATGACAATGAGGAGCATTCCTTCCAAGGGACCCAGCAGTCCACAATGATTGACTCCGATGAGGTATAAGTAGCTCTCACAAACACAAGTCTAAAATACGCAAAATCTCACTCAAGTAATTGAACAGTACTTTCCAACCCTCTCTCACATACTGACTTGATTGTCAAAGGGATCACGCCGAAAAACACTCTGGCGCTTTCTAACCTTTCTTTTTGAATGACAGAATTCAATTCAATCACTCATAGATGATTTGATCATTTGTAAAGAGCTTCGTCACTCTTCATTGTGACTTTTTCAACATCTATTCGTCATGGAACTCTTGAGTGGGGTAATCTCGAATTCACCAAATGAGAGATTTGTCAGTTTATTTATTGTGCTAGAATTATCGCGCACAAATAATATTATAAGTGATCTAATCAATCTATTTAACAAAATAAAAAAAATTCTTAAGAAAATAACATATTAAGTACTTAAAAATTTATAGAATAAAATAATAATTAAATTTACTAATAATTAAATACAAATTTATAATTAGATACCTAATTTATTATTTAATTTAATTACACATATAATTCACGTTTATAAAAATATTATTTAAATTTATTTACATAAAATGCATGTCGAGTATTGCTAATTACAATAAAAATTAATGAGCTAAAATATTAAATAAGGGGAGTGGTTTCCACCCGCAGTGACTTCTAGATCCATGTCTACAAGAAGTCTTCTTTGGTCAATATGGTTGCATGTTAATGAGATCAACCAGCGGCGGAGCTAGGAATATATATGAGACGAGGTTATGATTCACTAATTACAAATAAATTAAGTTTAAAAATGACAAAAAACTAGGACTCAAAACAAAATTATTGTGAAATAATAAATTTAATTTTTATTTAGCCGAAATAAAATTTGAATAGAAGGACATAAAATAATAATTTCGGTACATATTAACCCAATTATGTATTTCAATTGCAATACAATATTTTTTAAAATCTCTAAAATTTTGTATATTAATTAAAAATAACTTAATTTTTACTAATTTTCTATTAATGCGCAATTACAACTCCGTAGTAAAATCATTATTTATTCAGTTGCAAAACTAAGTTATTTTTATGTATTAAATAATTTTATGCGTCTTAATCAAAAAAAAAAAATTTTTGGAGCGAAAGAGGGGGGCATCCTAGACGCCATGTGGCTCCGCCATGTGAGTTGTACTACAACTCTACAACATTTTCAGGGTGGACTAAGACCCCTGATGAACAATAATTTATGGCCAACTATCAATTGATTTGATTTCAGTTGAAGTGTAAACTCTGATTTTTCAAAAAACTCAGGGTTGTTTGGTTTAATTTTTGAAATCTGTTTTTTATTCTCAAATCTTTAAAAACAATGAAAATTTGTTTGGTTTTAATATTTATTTTCCTATTTTTGGAAAAAGAGGGATGCAAAGAACAAAAAATAGGTAACAAGTTCAACTTGTTTTGAGTGTTTTTGAGACAAAAAAAGGAAAAAAATGACAAACACGAAGAACAACAAACAATTTAATGAGGTCTGCCCTTCAAGTCCCCTTAGAAACAAAACAGATTATAGTATAAAAGCCTTTTTTTTTTCTTTTGTCTTTGTCTCTGCTAGACCACTCATCATTCTCTCCGTCTGTCTCTCTCTCTCTCTCCACAGACTTCAATGTCCTCTCCGGCGACTGCATCTTCTTCGATGATTGCGTCTTCTCTAGAAAAACACACATACAGTAACACTGGAACTCTCCGACGACTAGATCTATTGCGAGCTCTCCGACGATTAGTTCAGATTTGGTTCAATCGACGAAAACACAGATCTGATATTTTTGGTTTAGATCCGATTATATATATATATATATATATATATATATATATATATATATATATATATA